>VZTL01018231.1:0-59070 GCA_013400535.1 Scopus umbretta
GGGGGGGGGGGCAAGCTCACAGTGTCACCAGCCTCCCTTCCCCCCAAAAAGAAACAAATTAACAAGAGAAATTTCTTGATAAAAGGAGCAAATAAGGGTCCTGTGTACTTGGATAGATGCTACCAAAGGGAAAATATAATTTAAAATGGGAGAATGGCATCTGATGAAATGTCCCATGGCATCAGCCTTTTGGTGGGGATGAGAGACGCCTTCTGGCACCCAACATGGATGGGCTCAGCTGCCTTTGAGACTGATGGAGAAGCCACAAAGGATGCTGACTGCTGTACATGCATCCGTGCAAAGCAGAAGTCCTCTTGCCTTTGTCATGCTCTTGTGTGAGGCCCTGATGACTGGTGTGCTTCAACGCCTGTAGCTGTGGGACATCTCTGGTACTCCACGCACCATATTGTAGCACTCTACCTGCGTCCTGCAGATGCAGTAGGTCACTTCTTCCTCTTCCAAAAGCTAAACCACAGTGCCTGTGCTGCCAGCTCAGGCTATGTCACACCTGATGAGCCACCTTCCTGGTCGGTCTCAGCAATCTCTGCCCACTCAGGGCAGCAGGACAGTGGTTGCCCATGGAGGCCACCCCATGGACACAGGGGAGGTTCTCACAATTGTACTCATTCAAACTGTGATAAGAGGCTAGGAAAGGCTTTCTTACCAGTATTGAATGAGATCTTGAAAAGAGAGTATGATAGTTCTACTCGAGATGGACAACTCAAGGCAGGGGGTGAAGGCATTTGCCTAAAGCACTTGGGAACTCTTGGCCTAAGCCGAGTGTTGACTTGGAGCCAATGCTCTATCCACAAAACCACTACTTTCTCAGCCACTTGGACTGTGGGGGTGCTGGAGTGCTAACACAATAATCTTCCCTACAGTATGTTTCCTAGTGCTTATCTTGCTCTAAGCATCTCAGAGCACTTCTTAACATACTAAAATGTCATAACTGAAAAAAAATAGATTATGAAACCAAACTTACATACCTTGGCAATAGCCCAGCTCACTAATCTAATGATGGCACTTCCACTGACTTGGGGTGGGCCTGGTCTTCATCTCTCTTTTGCACAGCTAAGAAACTGGAACAAATGCTAGACACTTGGTGACAGATGTGTGTTGGTCAGAATTACGTGTAACGCACTGCAGTTGGAGTCACGCTGTGTGAAACAAGGCATCTGGAGCCATGTCAGATCCCTACATGCGAGGTCTACCCCAAAGCCTGGAAGAGCTGTTGCTGAATTTAGTGAGGTTTAGCTCAGTCAGGTCTTCTGACTGCTGGAAGGACATTCACTTAGACAAGAGAGGTAGCCCAGTGGGATCTGTACAGTTGACTTATGACCCCGTCAGTAATATCGAAACCCCATGAGACATTACGACACAGAATTGCAGGACAATTAGTTGCGTCATTGTCCAGGCCCCCAGACTTGGGTGTGGACAATATTTACTGATTCACAAGGGCATACACCTTCCCAGCAGCAGAGCTGCCTGTCCCTGTGCAATTAGCTACAGACATGTGGAAAGGGAGCCTCTGATCTTTCTTAAATATAGGTTACTTCTATCCCTCATGTGGCTACACATGCTCCTAAAGTGCCTGCTCCTACACTCACATGCCTAACAGGTGAGTTTGCACCTTCTGTTTTGTGAAACGACAGCACAAAGCAGAAAACTAGGGGGCAAAAACCAAATTTTTTTTTTTGCAAAAACCAATATTTCTGTCCTTATGCACTTTCATTACATAGTAATAAACAAAGAGAAAAGAAACAGCCACCAAGAGATACTATTTCTATTCATAATTACAATGAATGGAAAGTTCTCCAGGGCCAGCATGTTTCTGTGTAGGTAAAAACACAGGCTTTTTAGCAATTTTAAACAGTCACCCAGTATTTCAGTTTCCTGCTCTCACTATATATGTTCTCCACATATCTTTCTTTTTATGTTTCCCCTTGGAACAAAAGAAAGCCAAAGCACTTCAGAAGTCTGGAATCTACTGAACAGATATTGTGGTGGTTTATAAACAGCAAGCAAAGCTAGATCTGAAAGATCACGGTAGCTGTAGGACATCATGGATACTACGACCAGCTTACCGACTTCTTGTGCAGTGAGTAGGCTGGAGGTAAATTGCACTGACATTTTCAAGTAATTAATACAGCTGCTTTGCATTTAGAGACTGCTGTCTCTGTTCCAGCACTGGGTGCACGTTCTCATGCACGATGGGAAGAAGAAGGATGTCAGGGGTGACAGTCCTGTAAGAGAAGCCAGGTGGCTTGCCCTGTTATTACCTGGCTGTAATAATAGCTACAGACGACTCCTCCTTAATGACACAGGAAGGGACTCATGCACCTCTAAATGTTGATGGCCAGGACACAGCTCTCCTACCAGCACTCCCAGTGTCTATAAAATTGGTCACAAGCCGAGCCAGGTGTGATGACAAGGTCTTTGCCCTCCTTGGGCAGCCACTCACGCTGTCTCCAGCTCACCTGGGAGCTTTCCGGCAGCTCTGCTGGGATGTACCGTGCTGAGTAGGGAAAGGAAAACCAGGTGTGCTACTGATTGCCAGTGCACAGGCAGGTTAGGGTGAAGGGATAGTTGCAGATGTTTAACAATTATTTAAGCCTAGGACACAAAGCCTAAAAGACCCAATGAAGCCCTCAACCAGGCTCTGGCAGTGGAAGAAACTTGCCTCTGTTTTAATGAGGGAAGACTTTAGCTCCCAAGGCCTTAATATAGTTTATTTCTCAACATGTTTGAAAAGGAGCATGAAAGCATTCATAATAAAGGGAAAGGGAGAACAACTGTGGCTTCCAATAGCAAATACCCCAGACCTTTACAGACTAGACTTCCCCACAGCCGCTTCTACGGCTGTTTCCCTCATGAGCGTTTTAACAACCTGCCCTTGCTCTGCTCCCTCTGGATGATTTTGTTCAGTTTATACCAGGTATCAGCAATATCATCCCCCCCTCAGTATTTCTTAGACGGACCAACGAGCTGACTGCACTCACTCCAGGCTGCAGATGTACTAAACCCAGCACAAAGCGAGGGCTGTGCTGCTCCTTGCAGGGCAGTGTCACCTTAGGTTGGCATTGTCACCCCCAAAATTGCACTCATTTTCTCTCCCTCTGCCATTTTAAACGTTTGCTCAGCCCCAAAGAATTCTGCTCAGAAGCAGACGTGAGCTTTCCAAGCCATGAGGAACCCTGTGGCTTCTGGGGACTGCAGGGCAGCACAGTGACACCCTCTCCTCCAGTAAATGACCTGGGAGATGCAGGATAGGGTTTCTGAGTGTAAATCAAGTCACATACCAGGCGCACAGTTCCTCCCCCAATAGCAGGTTCATACCACAGCCAAGTCTTCAAATTAGCATCTTTTGGTTTAACTAGACAGGGTCTTACCTCCTGAACTGAGGAACAGGCAAGAACAGTAGACTGTACCATGGTCAAATCAAAACCCAAATCAAACAAACAAGAAGACCCACGTGGAACATGCCAGAGCTGACTAGAAATGCCACCAGTGTAAGGACTTCACTGACAATTTTAAAACATCTGGTTTTCCTCCTATTTAGCAAAGTCAAAACACCGAAATCCTTTGCAAAAAGAATAGTGATTCTCACCCAGCTCTGTACATTACACTTGTATCTCAGCCATCTTTTACTCCACAGGGCAATTTCCAATGATCTAAAGCTTACACCGACTTATGTGCAATAACTGGGCCCTGTCTTGTAACAAATACATATACTTGTAGTTTTCAACTGTGATTGGCAAAATGCTCTTTGAAAATGCAAACACACTCCTGAGAATAATGCAGCTTTAGTGGTAAACACCATTCGATTTCCAGGATGCCGGCTGGGTCAAAAGCTTTCCTTTAGTACACATCCCCTTCTCAAAGATGTGTTTATTGATACCAACACAATTAAAATACGAGCGAGCCTTCAGGTTAATAGCTAAGGTGGTGCATTTCAATACACTTGTCCCTCTTTTTTTTCTTTTCTTTTCCCTCCAGGAGGACAATCAGCTTTCTTTTGTGGGATGTTTATGGCGCAGCCTGGCTAGCAGCATCCTGGAGATCTCCTAGGACACACAGACATTGCTGTTCTCCAATGAGCTGCCCTGTTGTCTGTACAAAATCACTTATGTCTCTCTGACCCTTGTCCTTGCCTGTTTTCAGCAGGAAGATCTTTCAGCCTTGGTACCATGTATACAAATGCTTGGTGTGGTCATTATACACAGAAGAAAATGGGTCCTGCAAGATATTAATTGAGGAGAACCAGGTATATAACTCTTATGATTTTAAGCTCCTTCAGGCTCTCTCAACAAGGCATGTCTCGGTCAATCCACTACAGTCGGTGGTTTCACACTGGAAAAAGAGTAGTGTAATGCATCACAAGTTGGGTCCACCTATCTGCATCAGCCTTGTCTGTGATACGGGTACATTAATGCAACCAGTTTTATCATTCTCTTCCAGTACCTTTATAGAAATGCAATTTCCCATTCTGCTAAGAGAAAAAAACAACCTTTGTCTTTTCTGATGTCCTAGATAATTTAAAGCACTTGTTGTGGTGCAGCAACATTTGCTCCAGTGATTTATAACACAAGCCTGACTAGCAGCTCAGCACGTATTGCCAGGGCAAGGGGTGTTTTTAATACAGAAAGCTGCTACATTCATCCGCAGTTGACATGCATGCACTATCGTTTCACTGAATGAGGTCCCAGGTGGGAAACAGCAACTGAAGGTGGGTACGTGAGCCTCCAGCTCAGCAGGAGCTTGTTCCTCAGCTTCCTCCACTGCTCCCATCACAAAGGCAGCCCAAACTCAAGTTCACCACTTGGCAAAACCAGAACTGGCACTTTGCATGACCAACACTTAATTGGCACATATGTCCATGAGCAATACAGACCCACCAGATCCCCTTTCAGCAAAGGCATTTCAAAACAGGCACACGTTCTTGGAAAAAAAAATAATCACAAGGGTGATTGTCTCTACCTCCATGCTAGTATTGGGGTCAAGGTCATCACACTCTGATTCCTCTGAGCTGTTTGTCTCCTTGTTTGGCAGCATGAGGAGGAAGAAAGAGAACAAGAGATTACAAGAGAGATTGGTTAGACAGGGCAGAACAGCACAGGAGTTGTGAGCAGCATGGAAATGGGTAACAGTACAGAAAATGCTCTAAAAAAAACAAACAAAAACCAAACCGACAATAAAACAGGAGAAGCAAAGGCAAAGACATGCTTTTGCCAAAGAAGAGGCAGTGATTCTGCAAGTCATTCAGGTAGTATAAACAGCGAGGAAGCAAGAGGAAGAAGAACTGTGGCCACCATGCTGGAGCAACCGCTTCCCTTGGGCCCAGTCCTTCTCTGGCTGACCGCAGGGCTGCAGGGTGGCTGCGCAGCGGGTGCGAGGGGCGCCCGGGTTGCAGTGGCAGGGTTCCTCCCTTTGCACATGCCATGGCTATTTCACTAGGCTTACAAGACGGAAAGCCTCTGCAAAGGAAACCACTTAATCATGGGCTGTCCTGGAGAGGGGTGGATCCAAAGGACATGCTCAAGTGCTTTCCTGAATCAAGGATGGGCTTTGGTTGTGTCAAAATCACAAGTGTTTGCTTGCCTCTGCTGGGAGGGAAAGCCCCAGATTAGTCCTGAGCAGGCCTCATGGTCAGTTTATAGGGATGGATCCTCTGAATTGGAGCACAGTAGTCAGGTACCCAGAGCAGAAGATGGAGCTTAACCCCACAGTTCTCAACCTTTTCCACACTGGGAGATCTCAGAGAGAGAGAGACAGACAGACACACGCACACACACGCACAGACACACACGAGACCCTCTCCTGGCAAGACAGAGTCGGCATCTCTGCCTCATCTGATAATATAGAAAGAAAAAGGTCATTGAGACCATTTCCCCAGACCAAATGTCTTAAGACTTTCAAGGTTGAGAACCCCTTATCTTAAGATGTGGTGAAATATTGGCCTAAGGAAAACTCATCAACTTCAGTTAAGGCCATTGGTTCACCCAGGGGCTTTCTCACTGCTGCAGCTGCTCTGATGGAGCTGCAGATTGGGCCAGGTCAGAGGTCAGTAAATCACTATTGTCCCAATTTTAAGAACAGTTATTTAGCCATATATAGAGTTGTTTTTTTAATAAAGATTACTTACTTGCATGTGGGATGCCAGGAAAAAGAAAACGAAAAACAAAGGCTGCATTTTATCTTGCATGCAAAAATCCTGCTAAAATGGATACTACAAAAAAAGAAAAAAACCGATAACTAAAGTGGAAAAAAACTCCAAAAACCAAAAAACAACCCCCAAATCACCGCCCCCTCCCTCTCTCATGAGAGGATGCTATAGGGGGTGAAAAGGATGGGAAGCAGGAGAGCAGCACACAGCTTTCAGATGGCCTTACTCACTTTAACAGAGACTTTGTTCCCCAGAATATCCTTGGATTTACGTGGCCCATTGGCTTCATTTTTGCCACTGCTCTCCTTTTCCGCCCGCTTTCTCATGCGCAGGGTATGCCATGAACATGACTTCCTGTTGTACCAAAAAACGCAGCAATCAAATGGCAAATCATAGCAGGAAGGAAGGATTTGGAAAGGGGAACCAGCATCCACATTTGCGATTACTGCAGTTCCCTAGAAGGTGAAAGCCACCAGCAATAAGCCTATCTCAATCTGAGCAATGAGAGTTGAAGTTTAAAACCAAACCAAACAGTTCTGCGAAGCAGATGTTGTGCCACACTTGCTGTTAAAATGCATGGAGCAGGAAAAAAATGCCCACGATGGAAGCAGGCGACTAGAACTTGGTCATCTGGTTTCAGGGACCTTGTCTTGCATTGCCACAAATTGAAATTTATTTTAGTTTTGCTACAGTTAAAAGGTCAATTTGGTCCTCAGTCTTGTTGGTTAAAAGCAATGAAACAAATGTAAATACAGGAGAACAGTCTTAATAGATTACTCAGTAGAGCAAGTGAAAAAAAAAAATTTAAGAAATTCAAGGCGTTACTCCCTATGTGTTGCTCAGAACATGAATAGCTCAACAAATAGGAGCTACATCATTAACTTTCCAAGAGATAAGTCATTTCCTAGAGTGCTGTGCCTCTCAAGTCCAAGAATTTCCCATTGGATTTTGCCAATCCAGTAAGAGAGGACATCAGTCAGTCCATGGGTTCTGGCTAGCACACAGCAGGCACAATTTCCAGTACACTCTTCACCCCTCATTACTGCTCTTATGACCTGACTCTTGGAAAAAAACAATAATAGACCATGTCACCCTTTGTAAGAACAATGCCGTGTTGACAACAGAAATTGCATATCAAAGCAGACATAAAAAATTAAGAAAAAAACAAAACAGTTCTTAATATGGATTTCATTTGGTTTAAACAGTGGACAGGTTGGGGGGGATTTGGGAAGGGGTATGTTGGTCAAAGCAGAAAGCTCTCAAAACAGCAGTGTGATGAGCTGGGATCCAGGTTCAAAGCATCTGCCCACCTTTAAGTCATGCAAATTTGATTTGCATGTTTAAGCCCAATGTTTGGCACATGTCATGTCTTACAGTACCTTGATACATTTTACAAAACAAGTTGCATGTAATCCAACGATCACCTGCGATGCCAATAAAATGCAGTATGTTAGCAAGGTAGGACTCAAAGGATGCCCCACACAGCCGGCGCTCCCCCATGAACACTGTGTCTCGTTCCTAAGCATTTTTTGGTTATACTTCAGTACCTGAATGGGAGCTGTACAATAGCTCAAATTAAAAAAAAAAATAAATTAACGGCCTCCCATAAGCTGGCTGCTACTGACACAAGACTGAACTGGGTCATATCGACTGCTGTTGCAACCAGGATTAGTGTCTCCACTGCAAACAGCTGGCACGGGCAGTCATGTTTGAGCACAAGGAGTACCAGAGCACCCTGCACGTCTCAGCTGGACAGTAAGTGCTGTCTGATATTTGGGCATTTCTGGAGGAGGTCCAAATTAGATGTGCAGAGCAGGGGAAGATAGCCAACACTTCAGGACTGTTAAGTTTTTCTTTAAGATGTGGTAAGAGTCAAGGACGTGACCTATCGGTGAATAATACATGGTGCCAGTGCTACTGGATCAACCACATATTTTGTGTATGGTATATGTCAACAGAAGAAACAGTTTTATTACGTCTACTAATTAGTCAATATGATCTGGCAGACTAGACAGGGCTGAAGATAACACCTGCTCCAGGTCATTTTTTACCCATAGGACTTCTACTATTCAAGTATCTTTTTGGTTTCAGGGTTGTTTTAGCTGTTTGAGTCTGGAAAGATGATTTAAGACTTTAAATCTCACTGCAGTGAGAAAGAGAGAAGTGCAATGCGTGTGTCTTTGAATTTTGTTATGCCTTCCCGGCCACAATTCATATGACGACATAATTTGATGCAGAATTTGACTGTACAGCTGCCATGAAATCAGAGTCTTCACCAGGAGCCTGGTGCCGCGGATGAATGTAAGGGCATGTGGTTGCATATCGTGGTTAGAGAGGAACCTGGGAATGTCCGTGGCAGATGTGCAAGAGACGTGCTAAGCAACTCCTTTGGCTTAACATGCAATTCGTAGTAGCATTCATTACTGACTGACAGGTAAAGTCATAATTTCTCTTAACTGCAACTGCAACAGAGATCAAATTATTATTTTTAGTGAATCTGTCACAAAATCTTTCCTCATGTTCAGTTCTGTGCCTCAAGGTACTCGTGTAAGGTAGCACAATTTGTAGCATACATCATGCATTACCATCTAGTCATTTTAGATGTTAAAAGAAATCAACAGGTATTACTGAAAAGAGGGTTGTACCTTCTGTATTTAATACCAAAAAAACACTTTCTTGCATTAGTCATTTCAGACTGACAAATTTCTAAAAATCAGAAAACAAAAATATATATCCACACATTTGTTAAATAAACAACAAAATGTTATAAACAAACAAAAAAAAAACCAAACCAAAAAAGGGTCAAACTAGTTCTTTTACCTCATTAAAACATGCTCATGGTGAAAATTTATTTTACATATTTAAAATAGTACATTTAAAATTAGTTACATTACAGGTACAATGATGAACATTGCGACTATCCATTATATTGCACAACCTGACTTCATCAATATGAGTTTGTTTCTTCTCTTTTTTTTTTTTAAATAGTGCAAAATACTTTATACAGGAATGTACTTGGATGGGGGGTCTTGCAAACCAAAAAATATATTACAAAAGTTACTGCGAACAGAAAAAAAAACCCAAACCAAACCAAAATTAAAAAAAGATACAAGCTGTACAAGGAAATTGCCATAGACAATAAAATCTCTCCTCCTTGAGAAGCGAAACTCAGTCCAACATGGGGCCTGGATTTTTTTTTGTGGGGTTTTTTTTGCTAGATGCTGTTATAACCAATATATAGATTAGTAACTTAATACAACATAAATATAAGTCCAGTCCAAGCAGGTCCATGTTGGTGTAGAATGGTGTAACATAAAACATATCTTTAACCATCTATGGTTTTATTTCTCTCCAAAATATAAACAAAACCCCACAAAATGAAAATAAGCAAAACCCGAGCTATCCACCATGGCTGCCTGATGCTGTGGATTGATCACTCAGCTTGTTCCAATGGCACTGTAGATAAAAATCAGCAGGAATTCCCTACCATTTGGGTTTGTTTATTATTTTTTTCCTCAAAAAATCCACATAGTGCTCCCAGCGAAGCCAACATGGCACTTACTTGATGCTTCCGTCGCTATTATCTGTAGTGGATTTAGTGAGGGGAGCCAAGATATTGCCAGGGATCCATCCTTCAGCTGCTGGAGAGTGGTCGTTTGCAGGCTGGTACACCAGGAACATGTTCTGCTGGTTGATAGCAAGGATCTGAACCACCTCTCCTTGATTCACACAGATCTCATCCTCCTTCAGTGCATAGTAATCTTTAATCACCACCATGGAAGAGGTCCCATTGCACCCTTCCAAATCAGTCTGTGAAAGTGGACACAACAGAAACCGGTGAGCAGGCAGCGCTGAGGAACCTGCCTTTTCTGGCAGCAATCCCACCACTTCATTTCCAGCCTAACCATACCAGGGAAAAAGGATACAAAACACTTAAAGGTCACATTGGTAGAAAAGGATTTTAAGGGTCTGAAAGGCGGCAGAAATCCGATACAAACCAGCCTCCTATTTCATATCAGATTTCATGGCTGCTAGCAACAGTGCCCAAGCCACGTTCTCATTTGTACGGTGTTACAGATGAACAAAATCTGCTGAGCCAAATGGGGGGAAAGACCAACAACGCGTCCACGTTAGAAGCCGAATGAATACTCACACATCTCATGATCTTAAGTATAGGTCATACTGGAAAGAGGCTTTGGTGAACCGCAGCCAGCAGCGGGGTCCAAACACTGCTGATGGTTACTGACTCTTTGGTGGTTTGTGTGCAGTGCATATGCACCCAAATTATAACCTTCAACTGGCACCCTGCGAGCTGTTACGTGACAAAAGGTCTAAACTCTTCTACACCGACAGAGTAGACCTCTTCAGGAATGGGTGGTTAATGGATATTAGAGAAGCCTGAATATTGCTGCTGCCAGTACTGCAAATGGATATTCAGTTCACCAGGTCTACAAACACAGTGCCCTGAAAAACACTGGGATCAGCACTCCAGGCTCCAGGGTCAGGTTCTGTCTCCATTTCCCAGCTGAAGTGCCACCCGCTTGGATGCCAGAGCTTTCGCAGTCTCTGTTTAATCCCAAATCACATTTTACACCATAGCTTCAGTATGTTGATTTCTGTTGACCTCATTAGCTGAAAACTAAAGATCATCTATGGTATAAGAAATGGGCTACGAGATCATGTTTTATCAGAAGAGCTCAGTACCTTGCTTTGTTCATACTTGTCTCCGGGCTGTGAGTGTTCATACCCTGTGCTGCCATTGGAGGTAGATATCTTCAGGGGTGGGAGAGATGGGTTACGGCTTGTAGCTTTCAAAGGCTTCTCAGACCCTACTGGAACAGAAGAATAGGGTCTGCTGTTGGGCTGAGGGACCCTACCGGTCTGGGGCCTCAGCACCGCTGAGCTACTTTCTTTGCGTTGGTACTCTATGGGAGACTGCAGCGCTGCAAAAGAGGACAAGAATTAGCTATATGCTTTCAGTGATGCTGCAAAGGGCTGCAGAGAGCGTGTGTGGTGATTCAATCGGAACAGACGCATAAGTTGCAAACTAAACAGGAACAGGAGATGCCACCTATGGAAGCATACAGCGTGTTCATGGCTAGATAGGACACAAACACTGTACGTTGTACTGTGTGTGATCCGAACACAGCACTCCATGCTACTGTGAGGAACAGCTTCTCTAACCAACACAGCAGGCTAAAATATTTGCCATTCATGCATACATAATTGCATTCATTTTCTTTGAAACTGCAGAAATTAATCACCTCCTGTAGCCAAAATAAGTGAAAGTGTGAATAAGAGATGCACAGTTCATTTACAGTGAATTTTGCTATCATGAGAAAACAGGTCAAGACCCGTAAGTCTCATTTGCATATTCTCAAGAGAGTGTGACTGCTAAATACTCTTCAGACATGATGCTCTGCAACTTGGCTCTCTATGTGCTTTCTATATTAACTACTTTGATTCAAGGAAACTGCTGGAAATGACCAGCAACTGAGGAAGTATAGACGGCACGAAGACATTAATCCCACCAGTCCTGACCTCTCCAGAAACTACCCACAAGCAACACTAAACAGCTTCATAAGCCTTAAAAAGAAAGTCTGCTTGTGAGAGTGTACATGTCATAGTCATGGAGAGAGCTTACACTGGGAAAAGGAAGGATAAAAATGCCAGATGGTAAAGAAATAAAGAATTTGTTATGTTTGGAGGAGAAGGGATCAGGGCTGGGACTCACAGTGAATGGGAAAGGAACAGATTTGCTAGGCTCAGGCTACCAGCCCCAGACCTATGGGTTTGGTTTTTGCATGTCATGTGGCTTTAATGGATGATTTATAGTCAGTTAGTACTGTGTACATGCACCAGACTAGACCTACTGGAATGCAGAGAGACTAGTCTAGCAATAGGCAGACGGAGGACATAATGTCACAGCATCAGCCCAACCAGGGAACCACAACAGAAGGAATGTCTTTCCCAACACGAGGAAAAGGAAAGACAAACAGAAAGGCTCAGCACCACACAGCATACTCTCTAGCATTCCCCTTCCTGAGAAAGGCAGGACTACTCTGACAAGAGAGCACTTCATACTTAAGAAAAAGACATTAAAAAAAAATAATCAAGAAAGGTGCCAGATCATCATTTTCTGCAAGAGGACACAAATACAGACCTGTAGCAATCTGGAAGATTACTTGGCTCCAAAACCTATGCAGTGACCCTTGTCACAGAGTGATTCATATTTATGCCACAGTGACTACCAGTTTCACTCTCTTACCTCAGCTGCAGCTGAAAA
Source organism: Scopus umbretta (assembly GCA_013400535.1). Taxonomy (NCBI): domain Eukaryota; kingdom Metazoa; phylum Chordata; class Aves; order Pelecaniformes; family Scopidae; genus Scopus; species Scopus umbretta. The sequence goes on from VZTL01018231.1 coordinate 12,450, forward strand.
TGGTTTAGTCCTGCTGCAGATCAGCCACTGAGGAGAAGGAAGCTTGGGGAGAACTTTGACAGTGATTTGTGACAGTGATGGTGACGTTTTTCTAGTATATACAGTAAATTAGGCTGCAAGGTCTTTAGCAGTAAGACCTGAATGAATACTTATCAATCTATCTCGAAACAAGCTATCCTACTCAGTGCTTTTAAAGGATATTTAGTTGAGTGTCCACCTGTCACTACTAATTCCACCGTTAACTACCACAGCGATGCTTGGCTGCCAGCTCCCTGTTCAACATCTGTTAGCATTCTTAAGGGCTTCTAGCAAAAATCAGTGTCCATGTACTTGTGTGCTCTCTCTTCCTCTCTCAAAAAACTGCACAAAACATGATTAAAAAAAAGGCACAAATCAATGGCATTTTCCTTATGAAATATATCCACCAGTGACATATTTTCTTTACAGCTTGCTTCTTAAAGCAAAACAAAAGAACAGTCGCTATAGCCAATCGTTTGGTGCACAGTCTGTTTCTCAAGCTTAGCAGCTTTTGCTTTTCTGAGGAAGAATGTGAAAAGCTTGAATATTACAGTGTATTGCACCAAGTTTCACATTTATGAACTGTGGATGCAAATACTAGGCTTTCTACGTAGCCCCGTCCTCTTTAGGGCTTCCCTGTTGAAGAGAGAAAATCAGAGACAGCTTGGGCAAGAACTCACAGGGAATATTTTGTTATTAAGTTTACGCAGCATTGGCTCAGTGTGGATTTAATATGATTTTAAAGACAGAAAACATCCGCTTTAATGAAATGCAAAGCTAAAGAACATATTTAAAGATTAGTCAGCCTCAGTAAGATTACATCCTAAAAGCCACTTAAATTGTTCTGGACTGGACAGGCTCTACTGGATACAATATCATTTTCTTGGATCTTATTTATAGGTTTAAAGTAAATCCTTAAACCTGTGTTTTAATATAAATCTATTTTTACATCTAGCTTTAGAGATACAGACGATTATGTTCCTAACCCACCAAATTCCTTGCTGGCCTCACAGAAGACAGGCTAAAATAGGGGCTATGGAGATGCTTCAGTAGAAAAAGAGGCTCACAGGGAAGTCCTGGGAGGATAGCGAGAAATATATGAAAAAATAAGACAATAAGAAAAGAAAGATGTGGAAGGGACAGAAGACCCCTGCAGTAGTGTCTGTGGAGTTCTCACAAGGTTTAAAAAAAATTCTGTAGCTAACCATTACTGGAACTTACTTTTATTCCAATAAGCCCTCATTCAAAGCCAACTGCACCGATGCAAAACCAGCAAGTTTTGGTACCAACTAGTCAAACCAGAAAACTCAGACTGCTCATCTCACCAATCTCTTTAAGAAATCATTTTACAGTGGTTGTATGAGGCCCTTTCAATTCCAAGTCACGAAAATCCAGTATCAAGTTTTGAAATCACAGGTGAAACACAATTTCCCTTCTCAGCTCAGCCATAGTTTTTGAACTGTCACAAACAGCTTTTGCCTGTAACCCTTTCCAGGTTAACTTTTGAAAAGTAAAACTAAGTTAATTAAAATTTTAAAAGGACTACAAAGCCTCAATGTTGCAGAAAAGGGAACCTTTGTTTTGATGTGAACTGAAAGAGCCTCTTCAGATTTTGCAATAAAATAATACACAAAACAGAACACCAAAACACAAAAGCAAAAAAGCTAACAGATGGTGCCAAGCCAGAACATTTTGATTCAAGCAAATAAGATTCCTTATTGAACATGTATTAAGTTTGTAAATATATAGAACTCTTTTGTAATATAAGCTCAATTTAAAAAAAAAATATCTGTTTTGAAATTAGTAGTACAAAACAATTTTGGAAGCTTCCAAAGTAATGATTCCCACTTTGTTGCTTACAAAGAGATACTGTTTTTAAATTTTTCCTCTAGTCCTGGTTCCCCCTCTTTCCCTCACCCAATCGTGAGTAAGAGCAAGCCAAAATTGTTAACTGGATTTGATTCCTCTCTATTTTCAAAATCTACACTTTTGTTGATCACGTGCGATTTTGGTTTTTTTGTTGGTTTTTTTTAGAAACACAGCTTTAATTTGAAATATTATTTTAAACCACCCCAAATCTATTCCTAAAGCAAAGCTGACATTTTGGAAAGGCCCCTGTTCACGTGCATCTCCCATGGTTGGTAGGAGAAACAAGCCCAGATGTCTCCTTGCCCTCTCTTTTGTTTTTTTGTTGAAAGCAGCTGCTGCTCCACAGAGTTTGAACCTGTAAGGGGGGTGGATGGTGAGGCAGCCTTTGTCCCACCTCATGTCCTCAGCTTATAGCACATGGTGATGTTGAATAGGACATTCCTAGGGATACACCTTGCTCTGACTAAGTGGTAGATACTGTGCAGATACAACGGCAGCCTGGCTTCAACATGGTCTTGGGAAGGGCTTAGATTTAAAATCTGGTGGAATGGAAAGCACCAGGTGATAAAGTCCTGCAAACCCCAGCATTTCTAAAGGATCTTGCACAAAAGTACCACCGAAGGCATGTCATTGACAAGAGGGACTTGATACCTCAACATGAACCTGACTGATATATGCAGGGCAACTGCTCAGGGAACCACTACCTATTTAAACAAGGAGCCGATAGGCTGCCAAAAACAGTCCATGAGATGCTGCTAATGGAGCCAAGCCAGAATGGCCTGTGGTCTTTAATGCAAGATGGGGCTCCAGCAGCTTCTCAGGGTGGGCTCCAGGGCCACACAGCAGTTCAGATCAGGCCTGCCCAGCCCTTCTGCAACCCTTCACTTTCCCACCAGGCAGACCTGGCATGCAGGACAGAGACCTCTGTACAGTGGCACCGAGGTGGTCTCTTTTCAAAGACCATATGTAAATTATGATGACTCTCTCCCATGTACTCTGTGGATACCACTTGATCCAGTGCTTAATGACAAGCAGACTGGGCTCTAGTTTTCTCCTTGGGATTTTCCTTATGAAAAGAAGTTGCTGAATGTTTTTCTTGTAGAGGGAGCAAAGACACAAGGATTCTAAATCCCATTTAGTGTCACAGTTTGGGAAACAGAGCAAAGACCATGTACATACCATTTAGGAAATCTCTTTGTGTGTCCAAGACCTGGTTGATGTCCTGTACCCAAGCTTGTTGAATTTCTGGATTAGCTGCCTGTAAAATGACTCTCTCTGATGTTTCCCGGCTCATTAGAGCAAACTTGCAGGGATCATTGTCCACATTTTCTTCAATGATAAGGTAGTTCATCTGAAACAAGCCAAGGTGAGCATGTGTTACATGGTGCATGAGTTAACATTACTCAAGAAACAGAATGGAATTGTTGTGAAAAGTTCCTGAAAATAATTGAGTCCAATGACAGACTGTCAGATCATAATCAAAAGAATTTGCCTCATCTAGATTTAGGCAGATAAATCTTAAGCTTAAATATGATGCTTAATAAAGCTCTGACAGATGTACCAGATATCTGCCTGCCTTGTCTTGAATTACAACTTCTATTTTAAGGTAACACAGACCTGACTGATGTGCTGAAAACTTACTGTAACCCATAAATAGAGTTAAAATGTTCCCATAAGATGTTAATAAAGTCTATCACTCCTCCAGTTTAAATAAGTGTTTACATTTCTTATCCTCCACAGGAAAGAGAATCTCAGTCATTACAGCATTTTAAAAATGGAATGGACTGTGCAAGAAAAAGAGCAACTCTCCCCTGATGCTCCAACATATCTTCCTGTTTCTAGCAGATTACACTGTCATCTGTGCACAATCACTTCACTTGACTATAGTCACAGATACTCCTTCTGGAAATCTCATGGATGGGAATTTTGGCTGCTGTCCTGCCTTTGTGAGGCTTCTGTTTAAGTGTACCTATAACTTTAACTTCTCCCAAGCTACTATATATATGATAGTAAAGAAGAGTAAGTTGGCATAGTCTTTCAAAGAAAGAGGGAGAGTCTTCATGTCAAAAGTAGACAGCTCTGAAGACTAACATAATAACATCCCTGTAGAAAAAGTCTATCTCCAATGGCTCTGAATATCTGTCAAGGTATGGAGATATCCACCCCACATCTGAATACTGTCCAGCATTCAAACTGCAAGATGGAAGAAGCCTCTTCCTTCTCTTCTGGGGGTCCCTGTGAAATTAAAGGGACAGGCAGGAACTCCTCTGACATGGGGGCAAGGAAAGGGACAGACAGTGAGCCTGGACAGTGCTCCTCCTCTTGTTCTGAACTCTTGCTCCTCTGGTTTATAGCCAAAGCAAACAAGTAAATCCTTGTATGACTCCAGGAAAAGACTTGTAGGTCAGAGTCCCTAACTTCTTATTTGTTTCTCAGGGAGATGCATTTGCCAAGGCTACCTACTTAGGTGTTTTGAGAGTCTGAAAGGTATACAACTGAGAAGTATCTCAGAAGGGATGTACAATTTCTGAATGCTAACTACCTCACCTCATAAAGAAGGGTTCTTAACTAATGTAGGACATCATGATGAAGCTTCTAACACAGTATGAGTGTGACAGATCTTGGAGAACAATATTTGGGAGCCTCATCTCGCTGACAGATTGGAATGGCTGCATTTGAAGTCATATGTCCTTCTTACTCTAACGGAGAGACCGCAGTGCTCAACAGTGGCTGTGACACAGAGGAAACAAATGGGATCTCGGGTGCTGGCTAGGTTCTTCTGCTGTGTGGGAGGATGTGACCAGCAGGGAAACAGCCTACATCTCTCAGGGAATGTCTCCCAGAGAACCAGACAATCATGACTGCAGATGGTATCAAAGCTAGCCGAAGACGACTAGTCAGTCCTGATAACTGCTGTGAAGATGAGTTCAACGTGCCCATCAGGATCGTGTCAGCACTCGAACCAAGGTCAACGAAACTTGGTCCTAGCCGACAGTGTAAAGCCTCGAACTCTGGCTCATGATCTCAGACCAGATGCCATTTCTGGATGCCCAATTTCAGGGCAGGGTTATGAAAGACAGGTGATGAGGCAGCCTGTTTATGTGACAACTTTGAACAAAGTGCCTCTCTCCAGGGAATCACCCAGCTCAGGTTGAGGTTCCACTGCAAGGTGAGGATACCCATGGCACAGAGAGGCAGGGAATGGTCCTGCTATAGGGAATGGTCCTGCTCCACTGTGGGCCACGGCTCATCTCTGTGGGAAAGCACAAGGGAAATGTAAAAGCAGCTAGAAGCTGAAGCAGGGGCTGGGAGATTGGGTGTGAGAGCTGCTGGCACACAGACTGCACGCTGCGGTGGGGGAGATGTGCATGGAGCCACAGGGGATCCCACACTTGCTGTAGGCACTCAACAGGAGAGCAAGCTGTTTGCCAAATGGAAGAAAAGAAGGACTGGAAAATTATCACACAAAAATTTTAAACTCAGACAGTGAGAACATCATTACTTTCATAGGCTGTTTAACTAGAAAAGCAACTCATACCCTTGAGGCAAGCTAATTTTATTGACATTAGGAGAGATTTATTTTTCTCTCTTTATCTACAATATACAATTCAGGAATTGTTTCCTGCAGATAAAAGCCTTATTGTTATACATACAAAAAATTGAAGTAAAAATGATTCGTGTTATTTCCATCTCCAACTTCAATAATGATTTAAATCAGCAGTAAGATAAAATCAAAGCTGATCATCTAAATCAAGATGATTGTTTATTTGTACACTTTATATTTTTTCTTTATAGCTTATTATTTGGTTGGAAACTGAAATACGCTGACTTGCAAATGGATATAGGCTTTTCAGTAAATGCTGCAGTTTCTGTCAGCCAAGAAGATGCCTTCATTTCAGCAAATATGTGTTTATCATAGATGTGTTTAGTTATGTATGGTTAATAATATGCATTATTTCACCTGATATTGTTCTCTTCGATTTCATATTAATGTACCATTTAAAATTTACAGCAAACACAATGCATACTCCCACATCTCTTTTTAACCTGTATCTTTGAAAAGGAAATCAATCCCAGACTGGTTTCTCAGCTTTGAACGATTAAGACATTCAAATGAACCAGTGACTTTGCTCCTTCTGCAGGCACAGGAAAGTCTGTTCTACCAGGAGAGGTGTAGCATTCATTCACCTTCACTTACCATTTCAGCAGTTAACTTTGCATTTGTTAAACAAGCGTAAAACTCCTTAAACAAACAAATAAACAAATAAGGATTTTCCCTGGTTACTTTCAGTTTTTACTTTTAGTCCCAGCCCCGTAACCTGGAAAGATTTAAAACCAAAATTAATTTCTTAAAACTTTAGCATTTAGCTGGGTTTATAATTCCTCATACCCGCATTTTTAGAACTGTGTGTGCTTTTGTTTCTTTTTGAAATAGTTCTGTCTTCTTGCAAGGTTCACACTTGTACTGAGAGCCCTCCCCTCATTACGGAATTTTCAGTAATGCCACATAGAGGCTTAATATTGACTTACAGGTTGGCCTAACACCTTCCCCTACCTTTTATGATCATGCTTAAAAGCAACTATTGTATACTACCTTTGACTACGCAGGCTTTGTAGCGATATTTGCTCACTCAGAGCTATGAATGACAGAGGACCTGCCCTGGCTGTGTTCCTTGTAAAAATTACCCAGTACATTTGGACACCCAGTAGTTTATTTAGAGACGCTCTTAAATGGCTTCCAATCCACTGAAGGGTAAATGCAAATGTTTTCTGCAAATTGTTAGCCACCTGTGATAGGATGGCCCAGTCTCACAGTATAGAAAATTGGTAACATTTCATTATGTGACCATCAAACAGAATATGCCTCTCCCTCTCTATCTCTTACCTTTATGCTTTTCTTGAACATGTAGCCTGGTGTTAAAGATCCTTTTCTAAGGAGTTCGCTGAAGATAACGATTTGCTCAAAGAGAAACACCCTACGCTCCTTTGGTCGAGACTGAACTCCAGAATCCTGCTCTGTCACGTAGAAGGTGTCCTGCTGCAGCAGCTTGCCTTGAGCTGTCAGCTTTCCCTGAGAAGCAGACAAGGCACCAACATTACAAACCCAATCCACCATGATCCCACAAGACACCTTGTGGGATCCCACAATATCCCACATCTGCTATGTTTTGTGCAGTCCAAGTTTTCCAAGCAGCGCTGAATTCCTGTGAGACATATCTCCTCTAAGCTATCAAAGCAGCAATCTTGTAAATCAAGAGCTCAGTATAAGGAAAATAACACAGGTTTTGTTTGTTTTTATTGCCACTAATTGTGCATATAAAACCAAAGGCAAGAGGTCTCAAGTAGATTCTTTTGTATACTTAATTTCAAACACTGTTCCCATTATGTAGTTTGTTAGTGTAGTGCCTTGGGTTCCCTCTAGTCCTGAGCTCTTCATCACCCCCTAAGCCAGTAGTGAATGGCACAATACCTCTGAAGGTGCAAAAAACCAGGACCTACCTGTTTGCAGGAATGCTACAATGCATAAGATGGTAAGACAAACTTGACTTCATTTTGGAGATAAGACATCTCACCAGGACTGCCAAAGTCTACATTGGCTTAGTTACAAACCACAAGCTGTAATCTGTGGGGTTATAACTCACAAGTCCCTTCCTGGGTGTTGCCAAACTCAGAGGGAGCTGTAACACGTTAATGCTAGGTGACCTTACTAATAGGCAGAGCAGTCTGGTTCACCACTTATTTTGCTCTGGCAATAGACACAAGAAGTCTAATTCAAGCTTGCAGAAGCTTTTACAGACCTCACATTCTGAAGAGACAATAGATAGATTGTCACAAGTCTAGAGTGACAGGTGTATCAACCCCACCTTTGAAACCTCACCAAAGCATGCAGCTCAGTACTGGAGAAGAACAAGCACTAGATAAACAACCTGGAGTAGGGCAGATCGTATAGACAACCACAGAAAGAGAAAATGCTTTTCCTTGCCTGGTTGTTATAAGCAGAATGCAAATGCATACCTCAAAGCCTTGGAGGCGACCCAGGTTCATCATATCATTGCAGCGTTTCGGCACAAGGCACATTAACTCAACTGCTTTCTGTTAAGGAAAAGGATGTTGTATGTTACAAGAGAATCAGAGGGTTCCTAAAAGCAAGTGTCAAATAATGAATTTCAACAGCACAATCACTGCTAGCAGTTATTCACAGTGTGGCCCTTATGCACTGAAGATGTACGGTCCTGTGTAAAAGAGGATAGTGCACCTACAATGCAGGACTGTGCCTTTATCTTTTGCTTCTGACTTAAGCTAGAGAGAAAGATGATGTTTAGAATACCAGCGGGATCTTCAACTATTGTCGAAGGAATACTGGGGCTTTCATTCCTCCATATAAAGTGCCATTAGATAACATAGCACTATTGTCCAGGACATGAAAACGTACCTCTATATCAGAGCACTCCAGACCAGCTTTTTCACTGTATTTCAGGAAGTCCTGGAGAAAGCAGAAAGGTTTGCATTAATGCACTCCAGAAAGAGAAAACAAAAGATGCCAGTTTGAAAAAGAAAGAGCATACTCAGCATGTGATTTTCTGAGAAGGAACTTGCTAATATTAATAAATTCATCTTCAGAGGTTGCTGAACGTTATAACCACTTTATAGATATGGAAAAGGGGTGTGGATGGTTGCTGAAAACATCACAGAAAAAAGACAAAGCTGGATTAGCCCTTGGGAATGCTTACTCGTTCCCTGCCTTAAGCCACAAGACCACACACACTTGAAGATTTTTCTTTTCCTTTTGGCATTTCAGGGAACACGCTGCTGTCTCTTTGCTGGTGTGCAATTACCAAACTGTGGGCTGATGGCAGCCTGCTTGAGACTAGTTCAAAAAAGAGAAGAAGCCAGCTCAGAGCCACGGTACTGCTGGAGATTACAGGGCAGGGTTCAGACACGCCTAATTTTAGATATTAGCTTGAGAACCCTAGGGATGAATTTTCAGGAATGCTGAGTAACTGACATTGTGGATAAAGTCAGCAGAAGCCAGAGTGGTCAGACTCCTTGGGAAAAAATTGTGGTGGGCTTCCCAGATTTTAAGACATCAGAATATTCTGGAAATAAGTTTCTTATGCTAATTTGAAGAGAGATATTCAGAAATGGAGGCAATAGCATTTATTAGAAGCATGCCATTCAGCACCAAAGACAGGCTTTATTGACACTCTTCATAGTATCACAGAATGGTTTGGGTTGGAAGGGACCTTAAAGATCATCTAGTTCCAACCCCCCTGCCATTGGCAGAGACACATGTGCATCTTTATTGCAATTAAAAAAATTGAATTAAAGTTTGCTCTGAAACTTCAGAGGAAGAAAATTCCTATTTGAAGTTTACTCTTTATTAAAAATCCCAATAGAAAATAAAAAAAACCCAACCCTTTTTATTATCCTAAATTGCAATCTATTCCCACAAATGTGGCCCTCTTGCTCTCTGGATGTTTTCCATGGACTCTGCCATTGCATGCCCATATTTAAGCAGAATCCTCTTTCCTCTTAATTTGATCAAGTTATTCCTCAGTTAAAACTAAGGCTGATTTAAAGTAACAGCATCTAATGCAAGATGCAGACTATAGTTTAGTCCAAACTGTATCTTTCCACTCACCTTGAGAAGAAGCTGATATTTAGTTATTCTTTGAATGGGTTTGATCAGAAAATCACTGATGGTTAGCCGTTGGCTTATTTCCTGTTGAACCTCCTAAAAATTCAGGATTAAAAACAATTGCAAACAATCACAGTGTAAGACAGACAACATGATAAAATGTCTCAGCAGAGACTTATTTCCACAGAAAGTTGGTCTGTTCGTAATCTTTTGTTTGCAAGAGGGAATTTTAGAGGATTTAAAAATCTGGCATATCCTATTTAGGCAAGGACTGGGTAAATGTCATGACCGAGCTGGAAGACATTGGAAAGCACAGGATCCCTTCCCCCTTTGAGCTGACCAAGCAGGGCTGCAAGGTCTGGAGACCGCTCTTTCCACTGCAGCAGGGATTAGCTCACAAACAAGTCCTGCAGAGCGTGCCTCATGCCCTTGGGTGAAAGGAAACATCATTCCCTTGTTAAACAAGCTTCTTTCACATTAATATCTAAATGTGGCTAGTCCCAAAGATTTCTTGAAACAAACTCATTGGGAATTTATGAAAGGCACCACCCAGCTCCAACGACTTTTACCTCCTCCCCTGTTTGTAGACTACAGATTAGAAAGTCTTATTTTATTTCAGACAGAAATCAATGCAGTTCTGGCACTCTTAGAGGGGCCACGCTTAGTACTGGATGAAATATTTATTAGAAATTAACAACAGGAGAATTTGAAATAAATGAAATAATAACAGTTTCCCCATAGCACTAGCAGCACGTGCAGTATCAAAATCTTCTAGAGTTTGTTTTAGATAAACCCCACAGGTCACAGAATAGTCTACTTGACTAGGACTCACAGCTGTAAGTAGTAGTAACCTATAATAAGCAATGCTTACCTCAAAGTATGCCTCATACTCAGCTACTATATATTCAGATCGTGGCTTGTTTTGGCAATATACCACATACATGTGTAATCGCCGCTCCTGTGAAAGCAAGAGGCACAGCAGCTTGGTGAGATATTGGCTATCATTCTGTTCTGCTATTAAAAGCTGGCAGAAAGTTGCTAAGATGTTCTGCTTGGCCTTCCTTCTTTTTGTTTAATCAAAGATTTAGTTTGCTGAAGTAGGAAAGTAAATTGACAGCTGGTTCTGTTCTCCACTTCTGCACCTTTGACAAGAGGAGGTTTCCATTGGGGTAGCCAGTTAGAGATGTCGTCCCCACACTAGTAGGTCTGAAATTTGCTACAGAGTTGTGCTCTGGCTAATATTACCTGACCGTGTCAATCATAGCAACTGGCAACAATTATATTACCAGCCACAACTGTATTATGGCAGATGTCCTTGGCCACATCAATTTTGCCCCCAAAATAAGAAGTTTGCAAGAAGGTAATGATTAATGCTTTAGTTCAATCCAGCTGCTCACCAAAGATGCATAACTATAGGGCTACTTTATGTTTAAATGAAGTTTAGACACATAGAAGTATCAAGTTGACACAAACAGACATTTTTGGAAAGGAGTCATCACACCCTAAATGACAATTAGACTGGAAACAGGTAACAAAATAAAACTTACATGCTTAATAAAAAGCTGTGCTAGACGGTCAGGTTCTTGAAGACATTTTTCCAGTTCAGCCAGGAAAAAGCTGAAAGAAAGGATATCAACATTTCAGAATACTTCTTTAGGTCATTCCAGCAGCAAACTAGTCATCCTTCAGATATATTAATGCAATTTTAATTATAGTATTCAATAATAAATGAAAAGGTAAGCTTGGCTTCAGCCCTTAATGGTGGTATTTCTAAAACATTAGATGAGAGCTGTGAAATATGGAGGTCTTGTCTTGCAAACTATCTGCTCTTCTTTACTATTACAGTGGTTTCAATTTTTTAAAAGTACCAATTACTATCTAATTGCAAGAGCTGCTTTCCTTCACTGAGAACTCCCAAAGCAAAACTTTTCTACATACCAAAATGCTTGTGAAAACTCAACTGAAGCTTTACCACGAGTTCTCAGTTGCACAAGCAGATTTGGAGTACTGGTCAACGTGAAAGAGATGCAGAAGTTTCCACTTGTATAAACAAATCAACACGTTTTAGCTGGTGGAGTTTTGGTATGTTCTATTTTTTCTGTAATTCATCACAGTAATAGTAATTCATAAACACCGTCTCTATCTTAACCTGCAGCTTTGGGGAGGTCATTTGTTCTAGCTTGAATGCCCCTAACAAGGATATACTGGGATGCCTAAACGTGAGGTAAAAGCAGCTAAACTAAACTTTAAAATACTGGTAGGTTTTTCTAACTGATAGGCAAATCCCGACAATGTCCCTCTCCATGATCTTCCTCTTTTTCACTCCAGGATTTCTGTCTCAAATGCTTCCATGGATTTGCTACAGTAGCCAGATTTGGTGAGAGAATGTGCCTGCAATGGTCTGGTCCCAAGAAATCCCAGAACATGGAAAAAAGATGCACATTGGACAACTGTTCCAATTATCACTACCATCAGATACAGCTGCTTCCATAACTCAATCTTCTATAAATGTTAAATTCATCTGCATTTAAATGGACTTCTTGACCCAGATATGCAGAACTAAAAATAGGGAATCCCTCCCTATGTGTTACAGAAAACTCCTATCATCACACTTAAACAATGAATGGTACCAGTAAAAACACTCCATTGCTGGTATCAACTTAATGTATGGTGAAGCTTTTTCTGACATTTTTTGGTTTGTGCTCACAAGGCCATCTGTCAGAACATAAGAACAGGCCCAGGCTATGAGATAAGCACCTGTGGGACACACGATGGGAGGGACACTGTCTTTCCTGGGTGAGATAAATGTCCAGAACTGAAAGATCCAGCCCAGTGTCCATAGCTGAAGTCTGCACATGTGTGCTCGAATTCTCGTTAGAAGGAGCTCTGGACTATTTCTGAGTGGCAGAGTTGAAACAATGACCATATTGTCCATAAGCAAGACATGGCTGTTCATAAACTTACAGTAGAAATGGCCCACGGTTTGAAATAAGCCTCATGTTTCCAGCAGCTTTTCAAAAGCTACTTGTAGGAGTAAGATTTTCAAGGAACAGAGTACCTAACCCGGAGTCAAAAGCATCAGCTACGTGTTGTGGTTTAGCCCCAGTCGGCAACCAAGCCGACTCGCTAACACAGCCACTCGCTCACCCTCCCCCCCAGCGGGATGGCAGAGAGAATCTGAAGAGCAAAAGTAAGGAAACTCGTGCGTTGAGAGAAGAACAGTTTAATAATCAAAATAAAGTTTAATAATAAGAACAACAACAACAATAAATTGTAATGAAAAGGAAAACAACGAGAGAGAGAAACAAAATCCAGGAAAAGCAAGTGATGCAAGCGCTCCCCACCCGCTGACCGATGCCCAGCCCGTCCCCCAGCAGCGATCGCTGCCCCCCGGCCAACTCCCCCCCGTTTCTATACTGAGCGTGACGCCGTATGGTATGGAATAGCCCTGTGGGCAGGTTGGGGCAGCTGTCCTGGCTGTGCCCCCTCCCGGCTCCTTGTGCCTCTGGCAGAGCATGGGAAGCTGGAAAGTCCTTGACTAGTGTCAGCACTACTTAGCAACAACTAAAACATCAATGTGTTATCAACATTATTTTCATACTAAATCCAAAACGCAGCACTATGCCAACTACTAAGAAGAAAATTAACTCTATCCTAGCCAAAACCAGGATACTAGGCCAAAGCATACCAGAGCTTTCACGTGAGAAGGATCTTGAAGGTATTTGCATTTTATCACCCTACTAGCCAAATATTACTGGTATGGTCAGCCTTCATGATCTTATCAGCTGCATGTGAAGATGTTCATGTTGCTGAGAACCACAAGACATAGGAAGGAAATCATGACTTTCCAGCATTGCTGCTTCTCATTAGTGGGATGAATTGAGCCTGCAGCTGTGACTCAGGAAACACAATTAAGGCACCCTCAGTAGCTTTTCTGAGGATCCAGCAAGTACCCCATAAGCAGCAACCCTCTGGGAGCCCTGTTGGGACTGCTCATGAGCTCAGGAGCTGTGGATGGACCACAGTGATATCTCCCATTGAGCCTCTTGTTGTGTCTCCCCAGCAAGGAGTGGCAGAACCATTGGCAGCACAGTACTGACACAGAGCAGATTCTCTTGTGTGCAACATTTCTATCACAGTGACCAGCACTCCTGGCATGGTGTTAGAGCCAGCATAAAGCTGTATCAGTGATCAGAGACAGCATGACAAACACCCTCCCGTGAAGCCAAGCAGTGCAAAGCTATAGCCCACCAAAGTTTTTTTCACTGGGAAAAATGTTTTTATGTAAGACTTATGCTTTGCATCATGCAGTTGTGCCATTTTTGGCTAGATAGACAAAGCCCTATATCAGGATCTAGTGTATCGTGAAAGTGTGGGTAAAAGCACATGAATCGGAACATGTTCTCAGGAATCAAGGTAGCCATGATTTGTGAAGTTATTAAGCAGCACTTACAAACCAACAGAGACCATTTAAAGTGAGGCATGGTCCTTTGGAAGTTCAGCCCTGAATGACCTGCTGATGTTCAATTAAAAGCAGCTTAGACATAGAGATACCATACACCCCAATCCTTTATGGATGAGTGGTTAGAACGGTGCTTAAAAAGGAATTAAACCAAAAACTTACTCTTTGTGCCAGTCATAGATCTGGTGGATATTGCCAAATACAATCTTGTCTTTCCCTTTCATATCTTCAGAAACTCCTTTTTCTTCTATCCTCTTCATGAAGCCCTTCAGGATTAATGATCAGTGATTAGCAAAGTATTCATCTGAAGGGGGAGCATAATTACACTCTTTTTCTTTTTTTTTTTCAAAGAAGCAAAAGTTTAATGTTAGGACTTTTTACATTGAAAATGCTTAAAATATCTTTTGTACAATTTAAAACCAGAAACCCATCTAGATACTTTAAATTGCACAGTTTGCTTAAAAGAAAACTTTATAGGATTTATTCTGAATATCTACAATACTTACACAAACCATTATTACATGTCATTGAAGTGACAAGTGCAATTAGAAGATAGAAGTTAAACAAAAGTAGTTTATCAAGCTCTTGGCTTCTCTGGTAAGAGGAAGAAGCCAGACTCTGTACAGAGTTCTTCCATTCATCACCATTAGTATTTTGTGGGAGCACAAAGCCAAGCAGTAAGTTTAAAGAGTCACATGAATAGGATTTCTCACACCTCCTGAGAGTTTCTTTAGAAGTCTTTGGAGCAATGCAGCCCTGTCAGGTTTGCCAGTGGTGCATAATGTAAACAGAAGATAACACAAAAGTCTCCAAATTTGGAAGCTGTTGAAAATCACTGTTAGATGGGCTGATAATTCTCCTTGGACTAGTGAACGCCAAAAGCATTGCCAAAAGCCCGCTTCAAATACATGCCTCCAGTTCTGAGTCCTTAATGGGAAGAAAACTGGACCCTGCATGTGAGTTAGCTCTGACAGGTGATCCCTAGGGATCAGCCAGGTCTTTACAAGTTGAAGCTTAAAAAACTGTAACTGTTTTTGAAAAAAAAGGTGGGGGGGAAAGCCCTCTATTTTATCTCAAGTCTTTTTGCAAAACAATAATCCATGGGCCACAGGCAAACCTCAGAACAGATCCAAACCCAGCTTCTGGAAGGTACTCAGACACAGGACTTTAGTCCAGGTGCAAACTCAAGTGAATATGTGTTACCATTACTTAATATGACAGCAAGAAATGCACAAAATGTGTAGTAGCAGCATAAGTTACTCTCCACCGCTGCCCTCAAGGCTGCATTAGAGCAGAAAGAGTTTGTCAAGCAGGGTAGCCAAGAAAAACCTTTGCACACTGGAGTTGAAACCTAAAATACAACATTTGTTAGATGGAAAGAAAAATAGTTTCCAAAGGCATTTCTTTTTGTTTCTGTCAACATGAGAAGGGGACCATGGAAGCAGAGTGCAAAATAAATCAGTTTGTTTCTCATGCTGTATTTTTTGTTGTTGTCACTTTTCAGCATGGTGCTTTTTAGTGGGAAAACATTTTGCATTGCAGGATTTGCTTCAGCTCACCTCCACAACAGTTCCCAAGTCTTTGACGTAGTCTTTTTCAGTCTGTACCAGCTCATTTAAGACAAACCTAAATTAAAACAGAACACACACATATTTGACCATATTCCTTGATGTTACTGTTTGTTCCTCTTACCATATATTACCCCCCTGTCACTCCAGGTCATGTAACACAACTCACTCTTCACTCACTTACAGCTCAGTGGAATGCAAATGACAAAAATGTCACATTTCAGGTCAGGGTAGCTTCAATTCTCTTAACCACTCTTTCCTCCTACCCTTCTTCCCCCCACGTTCCAGGACGGTGCAAGAGCAGCAGCACATCCAGCTGCCTGTACTTTGTACTCCCTGCTCTCCTCTCCTCTCCCACCCATGCAGCCCTCCTGATAGCAATGGACACACGTCCTGACCCATTTTGCAGCAAGCAGGAGAGGATTTCCTGCCCCAGCCTCTCTGGCTTTGCCCAAGATTCATCAATTAAGTTTTAATTTGGAAATTTCAAACACTTGGAAAACAAATCCCCACTCCCGTCATAATCAAGGCCTTAATCTTTCAGACTAGGTAATCTATGTGTGGGTGTCAAATGCTTTACACTGATTTCAGAGCTAATAATCCTGGGTAGGAGACTCATCTAATGAAGGCCTGATGCATGCAAACAACAGCAAGCTAAAAAAAGCCCCTCCTTTGTAAGTCAAACTGACTAATCACATAATGTTCTTTCGAGGACAATTTCAAAAAGTTACAGCTTGCTGCAGACAGTTTGCCTTTCAGTTACGCCAATACATAGATTTGGCACATGACAAATAAACTCCATATGTGCTCAAGTTTGCCACAGCAGTAACAAGGCTAACAAGATAGAGGAGTGCTTTCATGTCTAATATCACTCCGTTCACATCAATCAGCAGACTGGCCCACTTGAAATGATAGGGCTGAGGGCAAACAGTGCTAAGATAAAAGCCTGGTTGAAAATATCTAGAGAAAAAAAAAGTAGACTGGCATTGCAAGGAGACACTCAGTTGTGAGAGGTTACTAAGAAAATAAATTCTGCTCCTGCTGCACTCCCAGTGTGTGCCTTGCTCGGACAGAGCGGAGGAGATACCTAAGACACGTGGCAGGAAGAGGTCAAACAGCTTCTTGTTCATTTGAGAGTGAAATCCAGCCCCCTTGGCAGAAGGGAAGGCTGGCAGCAGCAATGCAAGATGCTTGCGCTCTCCAAAGTGCCCTGCCAAGTTGTGTGCCTGGGTAGTAAACATGCACGGGGCAAAAGGTTGCTCTTCTACAAAGCAGCAGCATGTGGCCTGAACAAGCATGTGCTGTACAGTCCCCTCTCGCTGGCTGACCTACCATGCCCTTGCAAAAGGCTTGCCACGTCTCCTCCGTCCGGGCAGGCATACTGGGAGATTACTTTTCAGCTCCCACCGCCTCTGTCTGCATTGCTCCCGCGAACACAGACAGCTGCTGAAAAGACGGGGAGAACCTCTTCCCCCTGCCCACTGCCTCTCCCACACCCAGGCTCCTTTGGTTTGAGTTACTGCAAGGATACATGTGGCCAAATCCTGCTCTAAAAATGAAGCGGCAGGTACTTGTAGTACTTAAAGCTGCCGCGCATGCAGGCAGGTAGGTTTGAATTAAAAATCAGTGCAGTGACCAGGTGTCTATCAGGTGAACAGACTACACCTACAAATTTACACCTCTTTTAAGAACCAGGGTCTGCATCTCCACTGCTTACCTTAAACTCAGCATGAGCATTCCCCCAGCTCCTCTCTTCCCAGAAAGCAGAAAAATCAACCTTGGCCCTCTCTATTAGTTCCATGAAGCCTACCTGACACAGAACCTTAGAGGTACTCCCAAATTTAAGGTTTCTAAGACGCATGCTGCCAAAAATTCAAGTTCACTCATCTCTTCATCCGATAACATGGAACAAGGGCAGGCAGTTGCTTGGGAAATGCCTGCCCTGGTCACCAGCAGGTATTGACTACACAGCTGTATTTAAAAAGGCATGAACTGAAACAAGGATAGAGCCTCCTCACTTCTGAGTAAGTCTGAATATCTGGATATCTTGGTAACTCTGTATTAAATCTACACTGAACAACAGTACTCGATGAGACTATTGCCTTATGGCTCATAGAAATGCAGCAATCAGTTCTGATGGAATGGGGGTTTCCTAACACTGAAGCTAACTGCTGGCACATACGTGCTGCCAGAGACACAGGAAATTACTGCCCATGCCTGTGCAAGGATTCAGCTGCGGGTTTGTGGGGAATGGGGGGGTCACAGCTCAAGTTTGGAGCGCAGCTGCCTTATATGGCTCGGGAATTAAACGCAGCGAGCCGTAGAGATACGGAACACAGACACAAAGGAGCTGGAGAGGAGACAGATGTCTTGTGCTGAAAGCCACTAGCAGGTGCTCCTAAACATCCTGGCATGTAGGAAATCTGAATGGAGGCAGCCACTAATTACACGTAGCACGCTGCCAGTCCCCCTGCCAGAAGCATCGCAGGCTAGAAAGTGTTACTGTATCTATGCTTACAGTGGCAAAGGGCTCTGCACTAAAACTGCAACCTGCAGTTAGTTGCCAGTTATCTAATTAATGAATTGCTACCAGAGAAACCCAAGGACTTGCAATACTGAGGAACTTTTAGGAGACAAGCATGGGCAGAGACATTCCCTGCGGGAAGGCTGACAGCTGTCTAATAGAAAACCTCTCCCATTCAGAAACACATCCAGGAGTGTCATGTCCCTGCCTGCTGCTGGGAGTTGATCCAGTCCTTCACTATGTTGCTTCTCTGGCTTCCTACAACAAACTGCAGGACCAAATGATGGCTTTCACAGACCTGTGACACTTTGCTCCTGCTTCCTTGTCCATGCTTAACTACCTCCTTGTCCTCTCCTGACTTGATTTCCTTCCCTGCGTGGCATCTTTCCTATATGGGCTGCTCTTCCACCTCTCACCTTACCACACTCCAATGAGACCTGTATGGACTGTTACTTTTCCCATCAATGTATGATTTGATTAGATGATTGCAGTTACCGTTGTTACTCTGAGAGGCATTATAAAGAAAACAGCTACCTGAGCCCTCTTTCATATAATTCTTGATTCTGTTTCCCCAATTCTCTGTGTCCTTCAGCCTAACCATGCATTTAAGAAATGCTTTAATCATGACAATCTTGGAAGGCACAAGTGTTATTTATGTTACATTTATGGGAGTACACAGATAATTTTAAAGAACAACTTTCATGAGCTGTCACAATTTCTTTCCTCTTCCATTACCACGAACATGGGGATTTCCCAAATTAAACTTTCTCTTTGGTGGTGTGTTTCCACCACAAATGCATCTGAATTCTGTCCCTTCCTTTGCCAATAGTCAAGGCAAAAAAATATTATCTCATTCAAAAAATCCTAGTGGGATTCTCTGTTCTTTTCCTTGAAGGTGGCTAACAAGGTCAACCACATATCCCTCCGTGAGAGCTGATTTCACCTCTGGCTACACAGTAATTACCAAGGCAAACATCTCAGTAATACTTGTCTAGCTGTTCAGAGGTTTTTACAGCAATAGATATTTGCTGTCTGGGGTAAAAGCTGCACATTTTAAAAACTGATGATGAACTTGCTGGGTATGCAAGTGCTTTTATAAAGTATTTTCACAAATTAAGAAAAAACAGAAGCAAGCAGAAGCATTTTTACTCCCAGTTCCGTGCTCATTCACTGACTACAAAGTATTCTTTCAGTGCAGCTATGTGTCCCTCCTTGGGTGCATACTTCAGAATGAAGACAACTTACATCCTGCCTCTCATTGCTTTGGCTTTTTGCTCCTCTTCAAGGTTTCGTGGGGGAGTAGAAGGCGTCATTCCTTCATTTAAGCAGCCAGTGGCATCTTTTAAGCTTCCTCGGTAAGATCCTCCTTCAAGGGTCTAGAAAAAAACCCCAAAGAATGATAGAATAAACATCATCCTTGAACTCCACCATCAGTGTTATCTTCCGTTTCAAGTCAGTTCTGCAACCAACACGGCAGTCTAAAACCAAGCAGAGTATTCAGCAATACTTTCCCGCAGGACTTGGTGAAACACAACCAAACTAGTTTTAAGTTGATATAAGACACCACCCCGAAAAAAAAAAACCAAACATTAAAACAGAGAAGATATCCTTTTGCCAGAAGGTGGAAAAAGATGTTCCAGTAGCCCCAGGATGAGAAAACTCTTCCAAATTATTTCAGAACAACCTGGAATATCCTCCTGTCTCAATCAGAACCAGTGTTAGGCTACATGTGGTTACTGTTTCTTTGCCAAAGACTGAATGGGCATTCTTCGTAGTAAAGTAAAACACAAAATGAAACAGAAATAGATGGATACATGGTAACATTTCACAATAATTAAAGTTTCCCCCAAATCCCTAGAAAGTAATTGCAGTTGACCTAACAGCCTGCATGCAGGGGAGAGAAAATAAAATATCCTCCGAAAATACATCTAACTGGATTAATTAAATACTTTTCAGTTGGTTAGTCCCTCAATGAAATAAAACTATTTTGAGTAAATTTTCTGGGAATGTCCTCGGTTTCCCATGTCCCAGAGAGCTCCTTCACCACTTACTCCTCATCAAGCACCATATGAAGGCAGACTATCTTTGTGTACCAACATCTCAAATCGAGAAAATACCAAAACTGTCTGAAACGATTGGCCAGATAATGCTACTTGCACAAAGTTATGGCAATTTATTGATCACTGTTGGCTTTTTTGGTTTTGTTTTTACTCTCTTCATCCTTCCAGTATATGTAAGGAAATGAACCTTTGTGGGCTCATCATAACCCTGCTTTAATCCTGACTTGTTAATTAAGTTAAACTTGCTCAAAGCAAGCATTTACCTAATTTTAGAGGTTCTGGGGCATGTAGAAAAAGTTTTAGCTTTTATATTAACATTCTGAACCATTTCAGGGAAAACTTAAGAGAAGCCAAGATATGAAACAGGATTTACTCCTTGTCCAGCAGACATGGAACCAGACTGGGAGAGTGCACAATACTGAAATTTTTGAACAAATTAAACCCAGAGCATTTTTATTGCTTATGACACTCTCTGTCAGACAGAGTTGACAGGGCAGATTAAAAGCAACACATGAATCTTTGTAAAATTAAAACACAGCTGTGATACTTCAAGCAGTTCTACTCTTTAGAGGGTCTTTTCAGGGAAGCCAGAATACTAAAAAAAAAATCACATGTTGGGTAGTAAAACTCCTGTGCTTCAGAACAAGCTTTAAAACAATACAAAACAAAACAAAACATACCACTGTGTAAAATATTTGAAAGAACACCAACAAGACCCCAGAAAGAGTATAGTACAGTAGCTCATACTCTGCAAAGCCTGCTCCAAAAGCACCTTTCAACTATGCAGCGCAGAGCCTACACGGCAATCTGAGATGTAGGCTTCATCTCACGTGGGCAGCAAAAGTATTAGATACTCTACCAGGAAGCAGAGCATGTAGGGTTAATAAAAGCATAGCAGATGAAGGTGGAAAGCAAGGAAACCAGAAACAAAAGGTAGACTTTAAAGCCCTTCCCTAGAGTTATATGAGGCCTGTAGTGTACACAGTTTTCACAGCACTAAACTTACCAGCTTACTTTTGACCAACTTTTCTATTGCACTGACAAGGTCCGCAGCAGTTGGGACATCGGAGGAGCTCTGTCGAGCAGCTAGCAAAGAAGAGGACTGCAAGACACCAGGTTGCAAAGGAAAAGCAAGTTAGCAGGATGAGAAGGGAGTAGGAAACCAGTGGTCAGTGAAGCAGCTTCTGAGACAGAGGAGCAAAAGTGGAAGGGGAGCAGGAGGTTTAGAGGACCACATGCATGGTCAGGTGAGTGACTGTATCAGACAAGCACAAAATAGCCATCCATTTCTGGCTGCACATCCCCCTGCAGCAGTTCCAAGGCTGGGAACCAGGGAACAGCATCAAAGAACAATGAACTGAAATCATCTGCAACCAGGCTACAATACTCTCAGTGTCTGTTGGTTCTTCCTTCAAAGGACATCTACGGTCTTGCAGGCTCCAGAAAATTGATCTTCTTACTGCATATGTAAGAAATTACCCCCTCCCCTATACATACATATTTAATAAATGCAATTAAGTACAAGGTACACATGGAGTTACAGGCAACAGGGGAGGGAGGCAGTGGGGAACAAATCATTCCCCCTTTCTTCCCCACAATTCCAAATGAACTCAGATGACATCTCCCATTCATGCAACTTCAGCCATCTAAAATGGGTCTCTTTTCTCTCCCCTCTCTGCAATCAGCAGAGAGAAAATACCCTACATATCTCATCTGTCCTAGGTACCTGGCACAGGAGGACAGAAACACTCTTTGGAGATGCTCATTTTTCCCTATTGACATCAGTTAGAATATTTTCAGTCGTGCTTCTCTATGCCTGTCTGTTGGTCACATGTATCTGATTTCAGGTGTCTGATATAATGTAATGTCTTTGGATGTCTCTACATTCAGGTGGCCACAGCTAATAGCTGCTGGTTGTTACAAATCTCCAGAAACACTGAGACCTCATCAATGTACTACCCGAACATTCCCCATGGTGCTGCGAAGACTGGCCTCTGTGAATTATTCAGTTTTAGTTTAAGTTTTTTGATCTATATGGGCCTCTTCACCCCTTGGTCTTTATCCTAGGAAACCTCACTTTGAAAACCCGAACTCATGTGATTCCTATGGGAATTGGTATATATTAGCTCACCTGTATGCACATTTCTTCTGAATGAAATACAAACACTGACTAAAAGTACATGCCCTTTGATAACCTGCTTTTGGCAGGCTGACATGGACTAAAGCATGGCTAAATTTTTATAAATTCAGCATGAAAATTATTAAAAAGCTTATTCATCTCTCGGCTACTTAATAAAGGTCTTCTGGAGAGCACCTGTTTCAGCGAAGTCACCGTGCATGTGCCAACAAACACGCATCTGAGATTAAATAGTGGTGGGGAGTGAGCCATGGAAACGTGATGGCAGGAATTAGGCAGCTGGCCACCTCTTTAAGCAGGCCCTTGGGGAGGTTGCTCATGTTGAGTGACAAAGCCCCAGGAGGAGTTAAAAAAAAAGGCGAAGGAGACCAATCCCAACCAGAAGTCTTGTGACACAGCAGAAGCATGAACAGCCTGCCACTCATCTGTCATCCTTCACAAATAATACATCTAATCAACAGTTTTAATTACAACAACAACAAAAACTACAGGTAATCAGGCTGGTAATTGAGGAATTAGGCTGGTAATGCAGGAATCTCATACAAATGTAAAAGCTCAGACAGCCTGTTTCACCTGCAACACAGACAGACTAGGAAAAACCAAACTGAAAACAGGGACATTGAAGAAATAGTGGACAAACACATAGACAGTAACCGTCAAACGTAACCATTCTAGCAAGAGGAGCCCAGTTTTTGGAGGCACTAAACAGCTGTTGCTCTCACTTCTTTTAACTGAAATTGCTCAATATCTCTGAAAAGTAAATAACTGCAGGATTTTGAAGGAAGCATGGAAACATTTGCTGCCTACAAGTCTTTCAGGATAAAATAAAACTCTTCTGTGATTGACGAGAGTCTGGTTTGTGTGGGGCAAATCGAAAAATGGTATTTCTATTTCCCAGGAGTAAATTATGAATTTCTAATATGAAGATATCTTGCAATTTCTCTTTATAAGAGCCTCCAGGAGCAGCGAGGCATGATTATTGCTGCCTTGGAGGTGGGCTCAGGGCAAGATGCCCCCCCCTGCACCGTGCAGACATCTCCCACCTACCACTGCTACTTCCCCACGCTGCTGCCGGTCCAACCTAAGCCCGTGCCTGTAAGCGGCAGCAGGACACGAGCAGGGAGCTCTGCCCAAATTAACGCTGTTAAAGAGCTTTTGGCTCCAGCATGACTCAAACATTGCTAACATAGTGCTCCTCTGCCAGGGAATTCAGGAGCCATGTTTGTGAGCTTAAGTATTTTTCCCACGTGACAAAAAGTGAGTAAGGGAAGAAAAAGAGAGAGGAAAAGGGTTTCAGATGTATCTTGCTCTACTTAATCTTCTCTTTTAGGAGCGGGTGAAGAAACAGGTTGCCAAAACGCTCTATAAAGCTTAGACATCTGGAGCGGAAAACAGTTTAGTTCCACAACATTGGCACTGTCAGAAATGTATTTAAGAAATACTGAAATCACATGGCATGCTAAAAATCAAAAACAGTGACCCGGCTAAAGCAGCTTTGGTTTTCCTTAAAAAAAACCCAAAACAAACCCCCAAAAAACCCAAAAAAGCTAACTAACCCCAAACCATTTAGCTAAACACCACAGGGAAAAAGCCAGGAACAACTGCTATTGTGCTGGGCATGGATCTACTACAGTTGTGCTTCACCAACCTTTCCCCTCTGCCCCTGGCCAGACAGCCAGCAGCACACGCAGCACTCAAAAGGCAAGAGTCCATGACTCCAGCTGCTTCCTTCTGGTCTTGCTGCTACCACAATGTCATAGCATTTCCTGACAGATTAGCAGCAAACTCCTGAATCCTTTCCTCCATCATTCTGCTCCTAAATCCTGAAATATTTGTGCCCCTCTCTCTCTGTATTTCCAAACTCCTGCCTGAACCTTCCCCAGGAACATTCTGGGTTGGTTTTTTTCTGACAATTTATTAATCTCCCCTATCCTTGCTTCTTTGCATGCAGTAATTACAATCAGAAGATAGAGATACAGAAGTGGCAGTGCTAAAAACAGATGCCAGCAGGAAAGCAGGAAACAGCTAAACAGGAGGATGGATTTCTACAAGGGAGATGACAGCACGAGGGAAGGGTGGGGGAGGACACATGCAGACAGGACCCGTACTGACTGTGAATGCAAACCACTGTCATAGCCATATTCACAGATCTCAGCCCAAGTCCAAGAGAGCAACTGAAGGATTCTGCAAGCCACTGCACCACCTACCACAGCAAATTCTGACTTAACATTTAAAAGACCCTAGCTAACAGCAGAGAGCTACCACCACCAGCATGGTGCACAAAGATGGGCAGACCAAAGCCTTTCCCACCCTCCTGAAAGGACTTCAGATACCTTGTGGGCTTCTGAACTAACTGGAGCTGATGGACCATTCAGTGATGATCAGCCATGTATGCTGAAAATGCCAAACGATAGTACTGGATAGGCTTTTCCGTCTGCAAGTTTTAAAGCACTTCAGAATGGAGGGCGCATGGTACAGCACAGACTGACAACATTCCTGGACCTCAATCACACACAAAGCCTGAGTGGAGAGCCCAAGCTATCTAACTCTTGGTAAAGAAGGTATTTCTGGATTAAAGCAGACTCCAGCATTTGTCCTACTCCTCAGGCCCAGGTTGCCACCAAATACCATTTCTGCTACTACTGCTAGACACGAACAGAACTTTTAAAACAGATGTGGAGAACATGCATTAGCAGCCTGAGCGGAACTTCTGACCACACACAACACAAGCACACGACCGACCTGTCATGAAATGGGATGCCAAGGCTGAATTGCTTAAACAGCGCTATTTGTAAATCCAGTTGGTGAAAGGTATTAGGTTACGATTTGCACATGGGAGCCCCTTATAACCCCAAGTCTAGGCCCTGGATACTAGAAGACCACTACAAAACCACTGTGAGATGGCTATGTGAGAAATGCACTTAAATAGCAAACTGATATAGTAGGGGAGGCCTTACCATCTCATCTTGAGTTGGATCATTGTCAAAAATCTTCATAGGAGGAGGAAGAGGTGTGTGGGACTCTTCATCTGGCTCATCTTCTCCCCAACCCTTCTTGCTCTTCTGAAAAAAAGTTAAATATAATTAGAAACAAGGATCGGTTTCTTTTACCTTTTAGATGTCTGAGCCCTACCACCAGGCTCTGAGTCTGTTAAAACTGATGCTGGCTCAATATTGCCTTGGGTGGAGAGAATTGCAGGTAATGCTAAGCATCGTGGAAGAGAAGCAATAAAGACATAAGGTTTTGCCGGTTAACCCTGATGCATTCTAAGAGTTACAGAAATACAGTATATAGGTCATCCAAGCAGCTAATGTAGTTACAGCTGTCAGTGTGCTGATGGAAAAGTATTTTTCAATTTAAATTAGAACAGCTCAATGTACAGTTTTTAAAATGTGTTCCTCCATTTGTGTTCAGTTAGTATTTTCTCCTTTTTTGGCTTGTAATTCCTTACTCATTTTATCAGGACAGAGCCATTCTGGCAAAGAACATCCCTGAGAGAAGCTGTGGCTACAAATACGTAGCAGATTTAACAGAAACATGGCTATTTCTCTGAATGTTTTCTTTCAGTAAGGAATTACACTGCCATGGTAGGATAAAGGTGATATGAACCTCAGCAAAAAGTGATAACAGCTGCTCAAGAATAACTTCACTTCTATCCTTGGCAGCTTTCTAATACGCTATTAATAAAAAACTCGTCAAAGGACAATAATATACGCAGACTTTGAAATGCTGTTCCTTATATATTGCATTGCTCTTTGGATGACAATGCTGTTTGCAACACCGCTTCAATCAGTGCAATTTTACATTTGATTTGCTGTTCCCTCTAGACCCTAAGGGAATGTCATTTACTCAAGAGTGCATCACACACCACAGAAGAGACTATCAGAAACATGGTCTTCCCTGCAGCAAACACCAACACACACCTCATCTGCGCTGTCTCCTTGAGGGGTGGTTTCATCTCCCGTCTTTGGTGACCCAAGGTCAAAGCTCTTCCTGCCATCTCGCACCTTCTTTTGTTTCTTGATGTTGCTCTCAGTCTTCCCGCTGTTCAGCCGGCGCACAGGACTAGTTAACCATTTCTTCAGGGTGTTGGTCGAGCGCTTGGGGCCAGGAGAGCTCTGGATGGAGTTGAGGGATGGCTGAGGTTGTAAGTTGGCCACCGAATCAGACTTGCCCCCATTGTCATTGGAAGAGACTGAATATGCGTCTGGAAGAAAACAGTGCAGGTGAGAGATCGTACCAGCACCTCCTCTATTTCCTAGCGCACATCAAGCGCTTGGCAGTCCTAAGCATGAAAATATAAGCTGCCTTGGTGAAAGGTTTTGTGACCTATGGACATTGTGTTTATTTATTGCATTTATTTATATATATATGTATAGTGTGCATTTATTGCATGCCAGAGAGAGGAATATGCCCTGCAATGGGCATTTTTCACAATCTTACACATTTCTCTCATTTCCTACCACACTATCAGTCCTTATGAAAGATCACAGACAGCAAAGTTACCTAGTTTTTGATGAAAGCCTGAATTTCATGCTAAGTGCTGAATTTCTCAGCTTCTTCCCACAGATTTCATTGTGAATTGCCAGGAAGAAAATAAGCACAAAAAGCAGATTACTACAGGAGACCTGACAGCCACCAACACTTTGTCAGGTTCTGATTCCATAAATGTTTCTCAGTCGTTTCCAGACCCCGATGACATTACTGCTAGTTAGACTACTTATTAACTTTTGAAGGTTATTTGAAGTACCTTAAAATTATCTTCTTTGCCCCTGAAAGCTATTTGTCAGAAGAATTCACACCTTCCCTAGAACTAAGAAATTGGAATGAACAATTACAAAAGATGACCAATTGTTCAAACTGAAGGAAAATCCCAAAAAGGAGATATAAAGCAGGCTTAAAATTATAAAAAAAGATTTACATTATATCCAAGCAGGAGATTCTGCTGAACTGTATCCAACTGCAATTATTGATAAACATGTTCAGACTAGCACCTTAGAAATGGGTGCAACCTCCCTTACACCCCCCAAAAGCAACAGACCAAAAATGTGCCAATGGCAGTAAGTCTTTAAAACCAAAGCAAACACGTTGCTGGAAGATTTCTCAATTGCCCTTTAGGAACAAGTGCCCTGCTTTCACCTTTCTGAAACCAAAGCAAGGCAACTCCCTCCCCAGGAGCAATCAGGGACCAAATATTTAATCCCACACAGTTTAAGAAGAAAGTTTTTTTTTTACAAAATTCAGAAATTGTCACACTCCTGTAAGATACATCTCAGACTACATCAGAAAGCAGTCAGCTGATGTTATTAAACATTTTAGATGGTTATCTCTGAAACTTTTATCTCCCCTAGCAGAAAACAAAAACAGAAGTTACAACACATGAAAATAGCCTGGTGCATCCAGATATCCTCAGTTCAGCAATAAATATCATTAGAGATACTGGGCAGTGCACATGCTGAGGGAGAGCTACTCTCCCAGAGAATTGGTACCTATATTGTTCTAGAAGCCAGGTTCTGCTACCTGCACACAGAGCTCCTACCCTGCTGGGCCCAGCTGCTGCTCACCGCTGGCTAGGCACTGAGCAGAGATTGCAGCCTGCCTTGTCTGCCAGCTTGTAAAATGCAGATCCTGAGAGTTATAATATTTTATAACCATAGACAGCCTCAGTCAGAAGTTAAACCAGTAATTTATTACATACCTGAGGTCAAAAGTTAGGTTTTTAGAACATACAGAAATAATGGTAACAAGCTAGAGGAAGTCAAAGTTCATTTCCCAGACAGGAAGAAAATCCGAATCATCTGTCCTCTGACGACAGGAGTGAGCGTGAGAGGGGCTGGGAGGAGGATGGATCCCAGGTGGAGCTGCTGGGGTTTTTCTGACACTCCTCTGTCAGGGCAAAGTAGCAGTCTTATCTCAAAAAGGTCTGGGTTCAGCCAGCTCCCGCTGATGTTATTTCATGCACATGAAGTGGCGTTTAAACAACTAGCACAAGACAATATTTGTCAGTAGCCAGCTTATCTTCCGCTCAATAGGCTTTAGATAGTCTCCTCTCGCAGGCTCCACATGATGCTCTGGGAGTTTATCAGCGCACCTCGCGTCAGCAGCATTCAGGGTTTCACAACGGTGATTTTGATTTTGCAAGGGCCCTCGCCCCTCCGTGCCCCAGCAGCACCAAAAGCCCCGCAGGCAGCGGGGGAAGCACAAGGGCTCCTTGCCAAGGGGCTGCGCCGAGCAGGGTGCCCTCGGGTGCCCACGCTCCCACTGCCGCTGCAGGAGGATTAACTTCAGAAATTACTGGTGCCAAGGGAGCCAGGCTGCAGTCATGGAAGGAGAAATGCTGGAAGCGATCACTCTGTGGAGGCTGCCACTGTCAGGGATAATTTGGGGCAAGCAGCTGTGTCACAGACTCATTGCCTTTGCTGGGGACTGGGCTCAGGGGGAGGTTGAGGAGAACTGAGGACAAGCTGATCTTCCCACATCTCAGTTGATTAATGTACAGAGAGGTTTTTACTACGGCTTGGAAGTAACACAGTCCAAACCCCTACCTCCAGTCGACGGCACCTTGCCAATGTAAGATTTAGTAAGAGAAGGGAGCCGATAGGAGGCTAAACGAAGCCTGGGACAACCCCATCCACCCCAAGGATTTGTTACTGAGACATGCAATCCCACCTCAGCCCAGCGGGCTTGAAGCAGGACCAAACCCAGGAACCTCTAAGTCCATGATGGAAGGGGCAGAGACCTCCCCTCCCACCAGGAAATGCCCCTGGTTTTACAAGCAGGGGCAGACTCCAGCCTTGCTGCCTCCCTCTCCTTTCCCCCGGCAGCACAGCCACGGCCGGGGCACAGACAGACACGCAGCACCTCTCACACCACGGCACTCTTCACTCAAGGCGGTCCCCGGGAAGTGATGGTCAGTCTTTGTCCCCTGTCATCCCAGAGGAGGCAGCAGGTAGGCAGAAACAGCCCAAGTCCTGAGCTGGCTCACAGCCCACCCTGCCCACTTGCAGGAATTTTGTCCAAAGTTTAACCTAGAGCCAGGAAACCTCTGCAGACCTAACATCAGGCCTCCAGAGTCACAAGCCATGATGAAAGTCATCCCAAAGGTTTCCAGAGGGACATGTGTTACACCGTGCAACAATCCCACTTGAATGAGGCTCTGGATTTCCCCGCTCAAGGTCATCCCTTTGGTGCTGGAAAGCCTATTTACTAAGGGGTTACTAAATCTCAGTCATACCATGCTGTACACAGCCCTGGCAGATATGAAGTCTCCTTCTTTCTCCTTGTCTGCTCAAGTGCCCTGGCTGACCATCGTAAGGCATAGGGGACAGAGCCTGGGCTTTGCTTGGCCCATGCAGCCCAAGACTGGAAATGTGGCCTTATCTTGCCTTTTCACAGTAACATAGTCTCTGCTGGCTAGAGGATAGGCAGGGAGGTGGAAGAGAAAGGCTATAAATCTCCCTGCTCCCCAGCCACTGTGAGAGCTCCTTGAGGTGGGTTGAGTTTGCTCTACCCAGCACCCTACACATGTACAAAGCACTCCCATCTCATTGTCCCACTTCCTACCATTGCCAGACAAGCACTATCCAAAAACCACACCCAGAGTCCACACACAATATTCATAACCTTTTTTCATTTTCTTTTTTAAAGGAACTGCAAATATGGACACATTTGTGAGCAAGTCACACTTGCCGTTTGCCAGCCCTGCTGAGAATGATTTCCTTTGCACATAAACCAGGTCACCCCAACGTGGTCGCGGAGGCAGGACTGGAGCTCAAGGAAGAGCAGAGCTCATGAAATGAGGGACAGGAACATGCAACACAAAAAAATCTGCCAGAAAAGACTTTGGAGACAACCTCCTAAGCTGTGCTTGTGTGAGCTCCACTGCTTCTGCAGCACATACGGCTGCAAACACATTAATCATGACACTTGATACTAGCCTGCAGTCCAGACACCAGGTGGATCAGGCAGAAGAGGAGGACATGTTACCATGCTCTTCTTGCAAAGCACTAGCACATATGTGCTTTGCAAACTGTACTGGTAGAGCTGTTCGGAAACACAGTTTGCTTAAGGAAAGCCAGAGAGCACTTTGGAAAAGATGCAGCGGCACATTGCGTGGTAATTCAGGCAGCTGCCACTGCCCGCAAGGACCAGCAAAGCAGTGTCTGCCCTTGCACTGCAGCGGGTCTGCAGGAAGATCAGGGCTCAGCAGAGGACTCCAGCCAGCAGCTGTCCTGCCACTGTAGGGGAGGGACAACGTCCTGGGACACATCCATCTAAAAAAAGGTATTTGGTGAAACGAAATGTGTGTAGGGAGGTCAGCAGACTAGTGTGGCTAGATTGATTTCCTGGCCAAACCATTCATTCAGACAGATGAAATGATGGTTTCCAAAACACCCCTAAGCAAACCTCCAAGAAACTTCTGGCAGTAGGACTGTGATAAATACTTAGCCAGACTGAAGAGCTTTAACATTCAGAGCTCTTGCACCGCCGGACACGTGAAATATTTGTTGTTGCTCAAATGAGCAGACATCTATAAAAGCACAGCTCTTTTACTGGAAAAATGGAAGGTTCCAGTTCAGTGCAACCTTGGGTGAAAGAAAAAATGAAAATCTCATAGACCCATTTTAGAGACACAGTTGTATTCCCATTTGAGTCGGTAGGAATTACTGCTGGAACATAAATACAAGGCATTTTATTTTTACCTCCCTGTTCCCCAGAGCACTCATGGGAGGGGAGATCTGTCTGATCAGGCTCATGCAGCACTGGACTCATCTGCAGGAACTCAGATCCCTAATGGGGAAAGGGAAAGGCTTCTCAGATCAACTCAGAAGAAAATGTCAGGCTTCTCTTTTTGATCCATACTAACCACAGATCATATAGGATAGGAAGAAAATATGCTTCCATAACCAGAAATTAATACAGAGTATAGCTATGAAGAAAGGTGACTATGGCAGGACGCAATCTTGCCTGAGGTGAGAAGAGGTGAATCTTCTGATTTATGTATGGCTCAATTTCTCACCCCAGAAAAACAGCCTGAGAGAAAAGGATTTTTCTACAGAAGTCAAAGAAGATGAGCCAGAATGGGAACTCTGTAATCCTATTAGCATGTGCATTTAAATCAACATTTTTTTTTCAGAAATAATTCCACTCATGAATGAAAGCCAATAACGACAATCTGACCAATGAGCACATAAATTAGCTCTGCTGTGGTCAACAGAGCCCATTTTCCATATTTAGTGATTCCTGTGAAATAACATTTCTGACAAAGATGGAATTGAATCAGATATGGGTGAAAGACTAACTCAGTCTTTACTTGAGCTATTATTTCCTAAGAACAGAAATCTCTGTACCAGAAAATCTTGGAAAGCAGGAGTCACCTAGACCCATCCTATGCACAAGCAAAGCCTCTATGTTAGCATTTCGTACTAAACAAAAAAGAATCACCTAAACCACCAAAATGCACCCTCTCCTGCCCTTTCCAAGAGCATCTCCTTCACCATACAGGCTGTAGGCTCCAGTTCACAACTCTCAGCCCCTTGAAGCTTTATACTCTTCCTCAGGAAATGCTGCTATGAGAGCCACCTCAGATCCGCTCAAAGGCTTCAGTGCTAAAGCTCTACTCGACAAACGCAAAGGTGGCAGAATGAGGTATGAAAACGGCTTCTTTGGTCTCTTCTGTATTTTTGTATGAAATGTCCAAAACACGCTCAGTGAAGCATTTTTATTGGCACGAGTCAGGGTTACAAAACTTTGTGGCTTAGGCAGATGACAGTACCGATCCCAGTTTTAGTGTTAGAGCCTATTCTGCCTGTAAAACCTGGCATGGATTTGCAAAAATTTGGGAGGTAACAACATTTGGATAATACAAAGTCACTTTACAGCTATTCCTCAAGTGAAAACATTAGTTCATAACAATGTAAATAAGGAATCCGACAACTTTTAATGTCAGCAGATAAACTGTCTCCTCAGGCACTGCCTCCAAAAAAGGCTCCAATGAACACGAGGATATTTTCAGTGCCCATGTCAGACAAGGAGAGAGGACAACTGGCTTGAAAAGCCCTTTAGATTAGAAGTACGTTAAACTTTCGCAATGGAATTACAAAACTTGCCCTGGAGTCCTCCATGGCTCCCCATCTGCTCCCAGCTCTGCTCAGCCGCTCTACACGTGTCCAACCGCAGACCTGCCCCGTGCTTCAGCTCGAGAGAAAAATGAGGTAAGACCACGTAGGACCTGTTTCACACCAGAGGGTAAAGACACGTTCAAACTACACAACTGAAATCTAAATGCAAATTTTGCTCCAAGGTTTAAATGTTCTCCCTAACTTTATAATCTCCTGGAAATAAGCAGAATTGAGAAGGCTCAACTGAATTTTCTGTTTGTGCCTTGGAGTATCATTTGAAGCTTCAAGCTGGAAGCAACATCAACAGGCACAAATCAATCTGGCAGGATTCTCACAATTCCATTTATGTGGATGAAATTACTTCTGTCCAAACTGAAGAAGAGTGGTATGGACTTAAATATTTTATGCAAAAGTTTCTAGTCCGATAGAGAAAGTAGCCTACCCTGCAAAAAGCAGACGTACTTGACAAAGTTTCCAATCACTGTAATGTAAAAACTCAGAATTTGACTTTCTGTTTCACTGCCAAATATGCAAGTAAGACTAACTTCCAAAAAGAGCAGGGGAAAAAAAGTACTAAAACCTAAATTATTCACACAACATTCAGAACGCACTGTTTCTTTATTGAATAGCTGATATTTCTTGGAAATGGGAAAGAAGAGCTGCTTTAAGATAGAGAGGATGATCTGCAGAGTTCCCTCTAGCTACACTGCAAAGCAGAGGATGGCCCTAAGGGATTTTGCTTATGGGTTTTGCCTTTGGGAAATGGTCACCTATCTGTTGGTTTTAATATTCAACTTTCCCGATCATTACTTCCAGGTAGAAACCTAAGCCAAGGAAAACAAGCACTCACCTAGCTGGGGCGGGCAATCACTGTCACTCAGAAAAGCTCATTTTTGTGCCAGGCAGCAGCTCACCTCATGCTCTTGGCCGTCAAGGAACTGTGCACACTTCTGCCCAAGGGTGATGCAGAGCAGGAATCACGCCCTGTAGGAGCCTCTCTCTTTCCATTAACTACAGAGGGAGTCCAAGGAAATTACACCCTTAGCTAAATTTAGTTATTGTGAATCCCCTTCCCACATTTGAGTATGTTTCATACCAGGCCGATCTCACAGCAGGAAATGATTAGCTGAAGTTAAGCATCTGACAATTCACTTTAATGAGCAATAACTCATGGCAACCCGCCATTAGCTTCAGTTGAATAGCTTTTATTTTTAGCTGGTGTTGCTCAGATGCAGCTTTCATCCAGCATGTGCTGGGAAAGCTGACATCCCAAAGTAGTCTCCAGGTCTTGGTTGTGCCAGTCAGAGTGTCAGGGCTCAAGAGCTCCAGTTCCTAGAGGTCAGAGAGAAGTCACTGCAGTTCTGGGAAAGTTTCAAAGAGCGAGATAAAACCAAAAGCCTGGAGAAACAGCACAGAGGCGCGTGGTCTCAAGAGACCCTGCAAGAAAAGTTACTGAAATCTTGAGAGCGTGCTGAATGAGCGAGCTGGGTCTCCTGGGAGAGAAAGAGCACAAGGGGAAGGCAGAGAGAGAGAGCCTGCTGAAAAAAAAACATTACTTTTTTTCTGTCCAAGAATGCATAGTGAGAGGAACAGCTACAGAAGTCATCTCTATTGTATCTGCTGCTTCATGTGGACCTAAATCTACTGTCAGAGGTGACTGTAGGGAGGGCATGGGGAAAGGAGGAAGATGTGTCCGCAGATGAATACAGGGCAGGGTCACGTTTCCTACAAACATTTAACTGAGGAGCTGCTGCACATGAAGGAAGAATACGTCCTTGTGCCTCTGAAGAGGCTCTTAGGGAAGTGTGCAACTCAGCCCCACGGCACCAAGCAACTGAACAGCAGACAAAACATCTGCGGTCCTCCTCTCTGGGTGTCCTGCTCAGTAACGTGTTTCCATATAACAGCTTACAACTGTGATGGGTATCTACAACTTCTTTAGTGGGAGGCTTGAACCTTCTTCTCTCCATTTATCAGCCTGACAAATTCATCCTGCTTCAAAGTCCCATCTGACCCTTCATATAAGCTGCTGTGAGTTCATGACAAGAATAATAAGAGAACATCCACAGAGTGAATCCTCCAACCCATCGGTAAGTGAGATACTCCTAGCCAGCTCCTATCCCAAAATACAGAGATAGGAACGTTATTTGCCTGCCTTGAGTCTTTCAAGGGAGCCTCGCTTATCTTCCCAATGAAGCAATGACTTTTTAGAATAGGATTTACTGAATAAAAGGGCATGGAAAAGCTCAGAAAAAGAGCAGTTGCTCTGGACAGCAGACTTTGAGGCCAGACGCAGTATTTCTATGCACTCGATTTTGTTCACCCATTCTCTTGCCTCAGGTTTGTGCCCAGCATACATCCCGGACCAGCCCAGAGCACAGCGAGAGCAAGTCCAACACATCTGCTGGGAGCACACGTTGGAGCAGTCTTCCTGTAACGCCTCACAGCTGGGAGACCAGATTTCTGAAGCCAAGAGGCACACATTTTGCTTTAGCAAATAAAGGAAATAAAAAGTCAAGACTAACAAGATCCAGAAAGGGCATGCTTTTTTTTTTTTTTTTTGAACAAATCAACATTTATTTCAATTTAGTCAAACAACTCGTTGAAGCACTTCTCTAAGTTCTACTTTACATTTTGTATTTACACTGTCCTCATTCTGCAACAAAAATAAACTAATCCCCGACCCTGAAGTTTCCAGAATAAGTGTCACTAGCAGCAAAAAGAACAAAGCCCCAAACACAGAGCAAAAATCCCCCTTGATATATTTTGATAGGAGACTTATGCATGTTCCGTAAAAAAGTTTTAACCCTGAACCTTTATAGAAACCTATATGGGATGATGAGGGGGAAAATGTCATGTTTGAAGCTGAACAAGAAGAGGAGCATTTGCTGGCCTTTGCAAGTACATTGTTACTTTTAGCATAAGGAACTGTGAAATGCTTAGACACCCACATAGAAGCAGACTTTTAAACTTTGATCTAAGCAGTTTTGCTCTGCTGGGAGCATAGGGGTACCAAAGGCGGCAAATACTATCTTTTGTCTTGGTGGTGGGCACAAAACCAAACTTTATTACACATGGTTTCCAAGCAGCTGTTAGTACAACACAAGCCTTATTCTTTTGCAAAGTGTCAAGGGTCAGCTTCATTCAGCAGCTCCAAAATTGAGCTACTGTAAGAATTCAAGTAATTTCTCAGTTAAATAACATCATTGCTAAGGTCTACTCTGCCTTACGCTTGAAGCCAGCAACGTCTATGACACGGTGGACCACTCTGCTGAGTGGGGGGGGAAGAGGGAGGACGACGACATTTGAATATCGTATTTATGTCTCCCTACCCCAAAGGAAACTGTGGCTACGTACCCAAACAATTCCTCATGGAAACAACAGAAGAATATCGGTGACAAAATAAATTGGAATTGGAAAAAAAAAGCAAGAACAGAACCCAAAGCTTTTTGGGGTAGGAAGAAAAACTGCATGTTGAGAAAGAAGGGATTGGTCATTAAACTTTCCAGGCACACACAGGGCTCAGAAAGCACAGAAAACAAGCAGAACAAACAAACACAACTGTGTGCATCTTAGCGTCAGCTTCTTTTGCCAAATGCAGTAGCTTCCAACATTCAGCAGCTGTCTCTTGCTTTCTAGTGCTGTGGAGTTCTCTTTGGTACTTGGAGGCTGTCAGGAGCTCCGGGCAAAGAGAAAGTCTTTGTCCATTTACCAACCAATTCCAAAGGCGCTGATCTTGAATAACTTTACTAAGCAAGAGTGACACAGATGTCTAGGAAAGGGGGCTTTTCTCTTAGTAAAGTTGTGGTAGGTGCAGTGGAAACCCAAGGCAATCTACATGCTTGTCAAATTGTGCCTAGGTAAGAACAGAGTCCTCCATGAACGTCTCTCATTTGTTCACTCTTAAATTATTCAGGCTCTGACAGCCCCTGAAAAGAAAAGAACGGAATAAGAATAAGTTGCAAGTGGTGCAGGGCAAGAGTGGACACCACGTAACCACCAAGAACAACGAGGTTGGGGTGTTTGACGACAAGACACACTGCAGCCGGAGCCTTCAGGACTGGTGCCCAAAGCAGCTTCCTCCATGCCCTTGTCCTCCAGAAATACTAGCAGAAAATACAAGCTCACAGCAAAAGTACTGGTTGGGATGAATTAAAAGAAGTAATGAATGAAGTAAATGCAAACAGCGGTTTGGAAATAAAACACACATAGGAACTGCTGGTGCTTGTGATGTTTTGCTCTTTGAACATGGCACAGGGAAATGGCTAAGCAGCTCAGAGACTTTTAACTGCACACTCAAGACTATCAGTTAGACTTGTGGGAAGCTTTAATTCACTCAGCTTAAGTAGGAAAATCAGAACATCACTTGCCATCCCATATAGCAGGCTCACACGATCTACGTCTTGGTTTTTCATTTGACAGCTCTTCAGGGCAGGGAGCAGGTCTGTGAGGAACCTTCCCCGTGGTGCTGGTCAACAAGTTTATAAAATTTCAGGTGATGAAATCACTACTACAATCTATCTGCATCAGCAAGAAAGATGGGATTGGAACTTGAAGTCTCAGAGAGCATCTGCTGCACGGGAACAGGAGAGCTCTCTGCAGCACCCTGCCAAGGTCTCAGCCCTCTGAAGCTGTGCAAGTCCCTTGACCCAGCCACCAGCCTCTCCAATCCTGAGAAACACATTGATTTTGGCTTCTGGAGGGCCACACAGAGCCTCCCACAGCTTTTACGGTGCCTACATCACTGTGCCTTACCAGCAGCCTCCTCATGGAAAAAAATTCTACGTCCAGCTCAGGAGAGATGTGGAAAGGTGCACTGCATAAACTGCACTGCTTCACCCCCAGCTGCATCACTGCGTCTAATCACAAATAGCTGTAAAAATGCTCTACCAAGCAACATGTCTAATAAGTGATTATCATTACGAAAGCCATCTTCACTATTGCTGAGTAGTTGCTTTCTTTTGGCTCCATCTTTCAAAGTAATTAGGAAAAAGAAACACTTGAACACAACAGCAAGGGCTGGACTGGTCTAGCAGCAGAGGCTTTTTGATTCTGGAAAGACTTTGCTGAATACTGGTGATCTCTTACTGCAATGTACAATGTCTGGTCACACACATCCACCTGCCCGATAGTTTAGTATCTCCAGGACAAGTGACTGCAGTGAATATTCAGCGAGCATTACCCTTTAGATGTTTGTCTGGAGCTTGCCTTGCTTGAGGCTTTTCTTAGACACACTGCCAGATCAAATTCTATGGCAGCACAGCTCTGAGCAGCTACAGCCCTCCTTAAGCAGCCCAGGATGTTCAAGCCTGAGTAATTTCTCTGATACTAAGACAAAGTCAACGAAGATGCTGCTGTCTGCTCAGCACCTGCGCCCTGGCAGGAGCTGTGCCCTGCTATTGCGGAGCTGAAGTTACTACTGTAACGTTCAAAGTGTTTGCCGCCTTCTTGCCTAAAGCTATGGTTTTCCTTCTGGTGCCCTAGAAAGGATCCCTGTTGATTAATACTTATTCCATTTCCTAAAGAACTCTATTCAGCCTCCACATGCTTCAGCTGAGAGTGATGTTTGAATATCGTGTTGATCCTCAGGGTTCAAACTACAGAAGGTACAAAGAACACGAGACTCGAGGCACTTCAATGGTATTAGCTGTGAATCATCTTTTTACATTGTACCACTCAGATACATTTGGATCTAAAATACATTTGCATTTCTAATTAAAACAGATTACCATTAGTAACTAAAGAACGTCTTAAATCAGAATCCTTAGGCCATAAAAGCTAATTGCATGATGCTAAAACTGGATTTCAAAAATATACATATTATACCCCCTGCAGGATTAATTAGGCAACATCTCTTCAAAAGAGTTCTCAAAAGTGTATTTATTCAGCATGTGGTTAAATTATACTGGGTTGTGCAACACTTTTCATAGCCTGCCTTGGCGCACGCTTCTGCGGCAGCAGACAGCTGGGGCCTTGTTTGTCAGGGGTGCTCCACATGGGCAAATCTGATTTGGGACCGCAGCGAACCCCAGCCGATGAGAAGGAACACGCATG
The DNA here is from genome assembly GCA_013400535.1 of Scopus umbretta. NCBI lineage: Eukaryota > Metazoa > Chordata > Aves > Pelecaniformes > Scopidae > Scopus > Scopus umbretta. The sequence continues at coordinate 50,902 of VZTL01018231.1, forward strand.
CTGGATCGTGCTCTCTGCCTCACAACCACCTAGATGCTGCCTTCACCCCCAGCGCAATCCTGCTGCTCCCCGCTGTGCGGTGAGGTTGCTTCAGCCAGAGGTAACTGGTGCCACTGAGCACGATCATCTCGGGCACGTGTGTGATGTGCTTCCTAGGACATACAGGCCTATAAAAAGGCTGACATCAACTGGTAGATATAAATCTGGAAGCTATCACTGCTGATTATTTGATGTTCATTTTGTCACCAGTTTCCTATGTGACCTCAAGAAAGTTTCAGAGCGCTCACTGAACTGTAATGTGTTTTCAGATAGGTTAAGACTGTACTTCATGCCTTGGGGATGTAAGAAACCTCTGTTCGCTGAAGCTGGATGTGCATTATGAAGGGAGGAGAAAAAGAAACCAACACCGCGTAGCAGGGCACGTGCTCAGCTGCTATACTCTGTAGCTATAGCTGTCAGCACGCCTAAACTGCACGAAAAGGTGTCCTCACTGGATTTAGCTGTAGCTGGGGATGCGCCACTCCCAGCTCTCCCCGTGTGCTCGGAGCTGCTTGCTCCATATGAAATCTGAACATGGAAAAATGCCTGGAAAACATAACAATGGAGACACCTCCAGGGTTGCTAAATCCAGTCACTTCTTACCGCAGGTAAGAGTTCATCTCTTTCCTAAATCTTTACTTAAGTGCTGTCTTGTGCTAGTGAACAAGGGATCTTCGCTCAAACCTGACACACAGACTGTACTTTTAATGTCACTGTATACAGTGACATTAAATTTCCATGTTGAATTCACAACCTTCCAACACTGCCAGAAACCACCTATTGGTTCCTCAGGATCACATTTGCTAAGGGGTTCCCAGCAGGTCTGGCTCCTGGCTTCACCCCTTTGTCAACTTTACAGCCTTGCACAGCCTGGAAGATAATTTTGCAGGGATCCAAGGTTTCAAAGTTGTTGAGCTGTACCAGGACTAGCAATGGCTGTAACACAGAACAACCAAGTGCATTGGGGTACAATAAGGGCAACAGAACAGCAATTATTAATTCCTCACATGGCAACATAGCAACACTCAAAACAGGAGATGTATTTTTTCCATTTTCCAAAAGTACTGAGCAGCCCCAGTTCCCACAGAGTACAGGAGCACCTGCAAGCACTGGGAAGTGCTGGGAGGTAAGGGAGTAAGAAACCTGCCAGAGCTATACTGGGCTTTCTGCAGCGTGATGTTATGCATGCTACATTAGAGAAAGGCAAACAAGTACTTAAACTGAAGCATATATAATGGCTCTCTCCCCATCAAACCAAAGAAACCCCATGGCTGTTCTATTATTAACTGCTGTAATTCAGTTTGCAGGTTCTAATTCTCATCTCATTAGGACTTCATTGGTAAACTTTTCCTATTTTGTCCTAATTATCTGAAAGGAGCCCAGGTGACGTGTGTGATTTCCATGTTCTCAGCCTGCCGGCGAGAGGACTGCAGGCCTGGTCCAGGACAGAGGCTGGCAGATTGAGAGGCACATCAAACTTGACAGGAGAGCTAATGGGATGCACTAACTACCTTTAATCCAAGGAACCGTTTGCGTTTCAGCATAATCAGCCACATCAAACATTACGAACTAAAGCAAAGCAGGTTAATTTTTGGTTTGTGGTTTTCTAATGAGAAAACATTGGCCAAGGGAGATGTTTTTGAGCAAATGTCGTTAGGTATTTTCTAATACTTCTTTACACGTGTTGAAGTCCTACTTACGATCTACAGATCTTTTTTAAAGAAAACAGCTGGATGTGCTTCAGTAGTTGTTTTTAAAAGTATCTTGTATCTTTACATGACATTGAATTGAGTGATGCAATATTAGCAATTGAACTGCTCTGCAAGAGCAACTGATATGCAGTGGCTAAACTGGCAGAGAACTGGATTTCCTCACTGAATTGAAAACCACATCTGTAGATCCCCACTGTAATCACTAACTGCCCAACCAATTCTTCTTTTGAAAAGAAACTGCAACTTTTGCCAAAGATGAAAATGTTTTCATAAAGCCTGTTAACAGACAAGAATTACACTGAAATGTAACAGTGTTCTGGTGTGTTTGAGAAGTATCTTGATGCTATTTTTAGACTGAAACGCTCTGATGTTTGGGAGTTTTTTATAACTTTAAAATGATAGACTAGCTTTCCTAATACACACACAAGTTTTAACAAGGTGTATGCTGAAACATAACAGTTTGAAAAAAAAAACCAAAAAAACCCACCCAAATCCTTCTGGGGTCATGTGAAATAACTGCCCTTTTTGTTTCACTTTGAAATGGACAGATTTTATTTCAGCATCCGTGCATTGAATTCCTAAACAATACATCTATCTGGCACTTATTTTATAGGAAAGCAGCGTGTTTAGTTACCTCATGTTCTTTGCAGTGAACGGAGTTACCCAAGCTATATTTTTCACAATTATCTGTTCTCTTTCCCTTAGAATAAAGTCTCCATTCTTCAGGCTTTCGACAAGATGAATAAAGCCTTGTGAATTCTTATATGCTTCTTGGAGCAAATGTGAAGTTTAGGAGCTTTGCCTGCACAAAAGCAAACCCCATGTTTCTTGAAAGCTGGATGCATTTATGAAAGTTGAAAACAATGCAGCAATCTGAATAATAAGGATCCCCACCATGCATTCACGCCCAGACTAGTAACTGAAAGCTGATCTTTATAGAAGCTCTTGCTATCTGTGTTACACATATGAATTAAGATCTGAAAGTTTCTTTTCTGTACAACTTTTGTCACATCCTGTATATAACCACATCTCAAAGGAAAGGCAAGATCAGTTGCAAAAGGGAGACAGAAATCCAAAGGATGAGGGGCTAGCTTGTGTTGGGAGAGTTAGAATTGTCCCACAGTGTGTCTAAGTTTTAAAAACAAAACAAAACAACCACAAAAAACCTGCTAATATTACTTGGATCTTGAGAACTGAGAGAAAGTTGTTAAAGCATCCCGAACACTGGCACTGATATGATAAACATCAGACTTACAGAAAGTGGCTAGCAGAAGATGAGAGCAGTGAGCAGAGAGTCACAGGCAGCAACCAGCACTTTGAAAAATCTCAAACCTCCTGTGCTCTTGGACACTTTATATTTTGCAGTAATGCAGACCCACTGAAAACTTGACCTGCTGTATCCATGATCAAAGTTTCTATATTCAAAAAACCCTGCTGTGAACAGGTAAGATTTAACAACACTTAAAATTAAATAATCCTAAAAAGACCTCATTGGTCCCCCAGCCTGCCAAGAGAGCAGTGGCCATGCTTCTTCAGCTGTCCATGTTCAGAGGTTGCTTATCAGCCTCAGGATTTCTCCCACTGAAATTCTCCTACATCTCATTGTCATGTTGAAGGGAGGACATGCCCCCCCACACAAATGCTAACAGGTTCAGACCAGTGAGTCTTTATTTACTCCAAAAGACTGGCATGGGGACTGCCAGGCATGCTTTTGAGACATGCTTAACTGAGGACTATCTGTCCGAAGGGTGTACAGCAGGTGTGGGAAAGCACGTTTCCATGCTAACAAAGAGTGATTTTTTTGCTAACAGTATTCACCTTGTCATGTTAATCCTGCCTGCTCAACTGAGAAGCATTTTCATCAACTCTTTTGTCCCTTTCAATAACTATCTGCCATGACCTACTCCAACTCTTGACTCAGCCTGCAGAGGTGGGAAAACACAGGACTTGGAAGAGATGTTCCTGTCATGGGCTTACCAGGTTTTGCTTAATAGAACTGGAAGAAAATAACAACTCTCCTGAACCTCACCACAGCCATTTGCTTGTGAACGTGCCAGGAGAAAGAGCCGAGCACAACTCTGGTATGAGAGAGAAAGACTGCCCACAGAAGCCCAGTACACTTGATCCTCTTGACTTTACTGACAAGCAACTAATGAGCAACAAATGGACTTCACCCAAGGCGTATATTTGGGGAAGGTAACAGTTTCCTCATATTTCTCATTCAGGAAGGACCAGGAAACTAAACGAGGTTTGGTTGCCACCCTTAATTTTACTATTGTTTTCTCCTCTGCCTCAGTTTTGACGGAACTGCTTCGGGTATGCATTCCATTACGCTTTACACAGTGTAACCATGGCTCAGCCTGAAACACTAAATAAAATATGTTCAAATTAGGAAACATTATGGGCCTGAATATATTACTGCAGATCACTCTCTTGCTACCACTCAGCACAAAGGTACCAGTTTCCTTAGCAAAGCTCTGCAGCTCGCTGTAACACAGTGTCAGCACTTTCTATAAAAAGCACCATCAGATCTCACTTTTTACCTAATGAAGAAATAACTTTTATTAGCATGCTGTTGACAGCCCTTGTAATGATGCCAGTTTGCCCAACTTCCAGTTAAGGTTCTGTTTCTGACCAGCTAGCAATAATGTACAAGGTGGCTGGCTGAACTCCCTTCACTGCACATTAGTCACCATTGCTCTATCAAGAGAAGCTTACTTTCTTAATCTCACAGCAAAGAGCTTCACCAGACTGGGCCAGTAACAAATCAGAGACTCGGGGAAGGATAACAAGAAGAGGAAAATGAAGGAAAGAAAGAAAAAGAGGACAGTGAAACAAAAAAATGCAGAAGGAAGAGCAAAGCTGTAGGAGATAGGAGAAGCTGGAGGGTCAGGAAATTTAAGTCAGAGTTTTACCAGGAGCTTAGCACAGACACAAACCCACTCAATCTTTCATTTTTAACACACTGAGATTAAAGGTTTGACATTCAGATTAAGTTTAGTTTGTTCTGAAATGGAAAGTTGGGATACGACCAGCAGCCTGCTCAGAGAACTGTTGTTCAAGGAGGTAGAGGGACGTGTTCTTTATTCAAGCCAATACGATGCATCCATTTAAATCCCTCTTCCCTGTTTCTGGCTGCCATCGAGTAAAAACTGTTTTATATTCTCACCTGAAGCCACTCTGCAGCCACATTATATTACCTAGAACAGGGTGTAAGGTGTTGCACTGTAAAGTTATGCTGACAATAGATTACTTTTAACCACAGACCCTTTTCTTTGGGCTGTACCTGATGCACTTGTAGCTAGGTTCTCAAGCCCAGTAGTTGGGAACATCTCTCTCCTTGTGCTCAGAGAAAAGCACTTCCTACACCTTGTTAGAGCTTACCACCCTCCTGGTGCCCCTTAGGGCAATGAGACTGCAACGTGCTCCTGGTACAGCTAGAACTGAATGAGCTGAACTACTGCAAAGAAATATCCTCTAAATAAGGCCCTGGGTATAATACGGCACACGGAATGTAAATTCTAGGTTAAATCTGAGTCACTGACTAGTCTTTACAGCCTACCATGCATCAGAGCCTGGAGTTCAGTCTCCATGTGATCCAAGCTCCATGCACCCACTGCTGAGCTTCAGAACTCTGCGCTGGAAGAGTAATGCAGAGTAATGGCACTCACCTGCTGGACTTTGCTCTGTGTTTAAAGGCAACAAAGTTTTGACCTTGTCACATTAGAGGCATGCAGCTGACCATTTGCTTTAGAAAAGACATTTTACAAAGCAGGAGTCCCCTCCAAATTCTTCCCTTTCCCTCATCATGACCTTTTTAAAGGAGCCTCTAATCTGAACCTCATAGACAACTGAGGAGATGGACTCCGTGTTAAAAGAACATAAGGTATATTCAATTGCAAATCCTGGACTGATTTGTAAGGAGAGTTCAATGACTTTCTAGTTATCAGAAGACCATCAGAATTTGAACCCTCTTATCAGTCTGCTTTTGGGGCCAGTTTTGCAGCACTAGGAAGCATCCCATTACACTAGGTCACTTTGCATTTGTGCATTTAGGAGATAACTGCAAAAAGCCTTGCTTGCCCACTCTCGGCTGATTAAGGCCATTGGCCTAAAGGCTGTGCAAGTCTACTGCTCTTAACTACCCCTTTTTATGGCTGAAAGCAAGTGACAAGACTCTTGCTCTGAGGCACTCCTATATTAGGATTCATATGTCTCCATACTTCAGACAAGTAGTCCTTATTTAGTTCATGCAGGGTACTATCTGGGTCAGAGCAAAACTGCAAATGGTACTAAGTGTGGGTTGCTATCTCTGGATGGATCCCAATAGCTTTTTACATGGGCAAAGCTGGCAAGATCAGAAACTCACCAAGAGAAACAAGCCAAAAAGCAGTGTCAAGGTCTCTACTGCTGCAATAGAGAGGATAAGATTGGTGTAAAACAGTAGTTTGAGTTATCAGTCAAAATCCTTCAGAGAAATGCCCAGTTACACAAAATTTACGGATTTTCACGATACACTGGGGACCTAGGGTTTGGTTTTTTTCAGCTCTGCATTAGTGCTGCTATTTAGCAGCATCCACATCACTTCCGAGCTCCACTGCACAAAAAGCACTGACACAGCTCGTACCGACACAACCTCTGTTGGAGCATAGACTGCATGCTCATCTTCTCAATTTCTCTCACCGGATGGTTCTTATTGGCACAACAAAACCTACTCAGTTGTTGCAAAAGATCAAGATACATCAGGCGTCCATCACCAGGAAAAAAGCAGAGCTGCGTTTTTTCCAAAGGCAAAGGGAGGGTCATTTATGGGGCAGCAGTGAGAACAGCTCTGAGGTGCTTCTCATCCACCGTAAATACAACCTACAGCCACCTATTTGCACTTCAAGTCTCAGTTCAGTGAGAAGCCCTGGGACAGTGTCCCCCCCAGAAGCAAAGATGATCACTGACCATGCAGAATACATGAAGTTGGAGCTTCAAAGGTCTGTTTGCCGCATTAAAGCATCTCCAAGCTTAATGGCAGAAACTGTCAACCCATCAGTGTGCCATCAGCACACTGATGCTGTAGCCTGGGGCACCCAAACCCTTCATCAGATGTCAGGTTTGGTACCTGCTTATATTCTGGGAGTATTTCTGCCATCGGACTACCGCTGGTTTTCTTTAATGTATACAATATAACAGATAGCCTTTGAACAACTTTTCGTCCAAAGTTTACTACCAAGGACAAGAAAGAAGTAAAGCGATCGGTGTCACAAACCACCTTCTGTTACTAACCCGGTAAACTAGAACTGCAACCACAGTTAACATCTGGAAAGGAGAGAGAAGAGCCAGCTGTTTCCCCTTCCCCCTTCTAGAGAGGTCTGCAGGCAGGACAGGCAGCAGGGAGATTTTAATCTGTTAGAATCAACATTTTAAAGACCAGAGCCCTGTCAGAGAGCTTGAATACTGCTCCAACCTGCTGCATGGGTCAAAATATTAAAGCACAGGCTGTCCGAGAGAAAGACTTGGCTTTCACAGTAATTTAGTACCACAACTTTTCTGTCAGCAGCCCTACCCCTGCGACCAGGTTACATGCTCCTTCTTAAAGACTGCAAAACGGCGGGGGTTTGTGCATTGACCTCAAGAGTGACTTCTTTGGCATGAAGCAGCGTGTTCTCCCTCGGCTGAAAAAGATCAACGCCTTATGAAATCATAGCAAACTCCATCACCAACTAGTTTGCTGCTGTCACCACACAAGCGTGACTACTTCAGTAACTGGGGAAGCAGGGCTCCTGCATTGCAAATGTGTGCCTCCAGAAATTAGTAAGCCCGCCTGTCCTCAGAGTCATTTTTATCTGGGGATGTACAAATGGGTTCCACGATTACCAACAAACTGCATTTAAAAGCTTTAGCTTGAAAAAAAGGACCCAAAACAAAAGGCACGGGTTTTGGGGGACATTTTTGCTTGGCCATTCAGAGAACAGGAAACACTGAAATACTAGACACACATCTTCAAAAAAACCTCACATTATCCAAAACAAGTTCAAGAGCCGTATCACAGCATAAAGACTGCAGGCTGGGAAATCTTCAGTCAACGCATCTGAGCTGCACTATTCCTTGTAAAAGCCAGATTTTTATTTTATTTTTACAAGGCGCTCTAGCTGCCGTGGCTTTCCCACATCTCTGTTAGCGTTTCAGCTCAGCCAGCTTCCCCAGCCCTTCCCACACCACCATTCAGAGATGTGCGGACTGTGAGAAACAGATGTTCTCAAAGCATTTCGCTCCTATCCAAGCCCAAGAAAGACTCGAAAGGGAAAAAAGACAAAAAAAATAAAAATCTCATTTAAGCAAATATTTCTCCCCGCCCTACTGACCTTACAGTCCCAGGGTGTTTCCCACCAGCAAGGATGAAAACGCATCCTGTCAACTTCTGCCCTCT
>VZTL01018231.1:59203-74724 GCA_013400535.1 Scopus umbretta
GTCCTCCAAAGGCAAAGCTTGTATTGCTGTGGGGGTTTTTTTAAAGTTCACAATTTCCTCCCCCCCAGTGCCGTTCCTTAGCATAAGCATAGAATCATTAAGGTTGGAAAAGACCTCTGAGATCATCTAGTCCAACCGTCAACCCAACACCACCATGCCTGCTAAACTTAGGTCTTGAAGTGCCACATCCACATGTTTTTTCAGCACCTCCAGGGACGGGGACTCCACCACCTACCCTGGGCAGCCTGTTCCAATGTTTGACCATCTGACAGCTACAACCTTTTACAGCTGGCTGAAAATACTAACCAGCCTCTTGTGATCCCAGCTGCTCCGCCTGTCTGTCTTCTGCAGTGGGAGACCTGCCTGAAGCCCTGTAGGGTAAATGCTTACCCTTCTGACACATGGACCAAGATGCCTCAGATCCAGAAGCACAGCTTGCTTTGGAAGGTGCCAGCCTGTTGTGTTAGGATTTCCCACCTAAAGCATGGAAAACTGGAGGTGCCAAAAACATCCCGAACCTTACTGGAGGCAGCTGGTAGAAGAGGTCGGGCAGGATTCCAGAGCAGCAGCATCATAGTTGTGCACTCTGGCGTCGCAAGCTGAACAAACCCAACAAGCTGCTTCTGCCAGGCATATATATACGTATTGAGACAGAAGAGCAGAGGGGAGATGTGCTGTGCCTCTGTGTGCCAGGACTTCAGCCTGAGTGGGCACGGTTGTAGCGATTCCGCAGACTGATGGTCTGGCCTAAGGCTTCTGGTTTGCTGCGTAATGGCTTTGGAGAAAGCGACACTCCTGTGGAGCCAAAGGCCATTTCTGGACAGCAGATGAGGGCTGCGGCTTCAGCACAGTGTTCACAAACCCACCTTGGGCTGCACCTGCACAGTGGGCGCTGTTGGCCAGGGGGAAGCCAGTGCTGGGCGATTGCATGTAGCTGCCAGGTGGGACCCTGCGGACCCTAGAGCCACCCTGGCAGAAGGACCCCAGTACCTGGTGCTAGAAGAGCGCCAGAGACCCTCCCTCACAGACTCTCTCCACCACAACGGCAAATACAAAACCTTCCTGCTTCACTTCTGGCTGCGCTGTAGGAACTGTTCTTTGACTACAGCCTCAGGGGAAGGACTGGCAACCTCATAACAAGCCTGGAGCAGGCAAAATTTTCCTGCCAATGCCCTTGAGGGCCAAGGTGCTTTTCAATATATAAGAATGAAGGGAACCTTAACGCTCTTTCCACTTTGCTGTGTGTTGTGTCTTTTTTTGACTTGGGTCTTTGCCTATCTGGAAGATGCAAGGGAATGCCTCGGGGCTGCACTCAGGGCACTTGTGCCTGTAGCAGGGAGATAATACGTCTCACTGGAAGCAGAAACCGCAGCTGCAGCCGGAGAAGGAAGAGGTGGGCTGGGAACCAGCTAGGATACCCCCACCCTTCTGCGCCTCTCCCTTTCCCTATAGACCGTTTGTCCCTGCCATGGCACCCCAGGCAGCGGCCCTTCGGGTGACTCTTTCGGCTACCTGAAGTGCCAGGCAGTAAGAAGGCACCAGCTTAGGGCCTCTGCGTGATTCGGGAAACTTGTAGCAGGGCTCTTTTGAGAAGGCAGCTCTCCACTTCTCCTCTGCTTTCTGCTTCATACCGCATCTCTCTCTTTTCTAATCCACTCTCTCATATCACATCCACCTTCCGCCCTATGGGTTGGCTGCCTCCCACCTGGACTCAGCCTGCTTCATGCAAACAGAAGAAAAGGGGTGAGATGAACATGCTCTTCACTGGCATCTTGCTGTTCATGTGGTGTCTGCCTGGATGGGCGATACGGGCTCTGAGGCGGAAGCAGTCACTATATAGTGCCTAGTATGCTGCAGCCCCGCTCTTGGTATGTTGTAAAAGCCATCATAAGACGATCTTTAAGACTCCTCATTCAAGAAACTAGGAAACATCCTAAAAGTAGCATTTCACCCCTAAATTCCTGCAACTCTCGAAAGAGCTGGCCACACATGGACCCATCTCTGCTGTGGCAGCCCGGGCTGCGGGGTGTGCGGGACCCCCACAGCGCCAGCCCCGGGGTCTGGTGGGGACGTCTAGTGGCAAACCCCAACGGGGTGGAGGGTGAGCCCAGCCACGCTGCCGGGAGCGGAGCGGGCTTGGCTGATCTCACTCAAGGAGCATCTGAGCCACCGGGCCCAGGGAGAGCAACCGAGGAACACGGTGTGTGTTACGGCAAAGGCACAGCAACAGAATGGTGCTTGGGGATGAAGTTTCAATGAAACTGCACTTAGGCAGCAAAGTTGGAGACTCTCAGGAGGGTTTTGAAGCAAGTTTGTAGCTCTTGTAACTGCAGCCAAACTTTAAGATGTAACTAAGGTGCAATCTCAGCTCTGAAAAATGCTTTGCTTAATTAAAACAGAACTGAAGTCATTATTGTGGGGGGAAGCAGGCTTCCCTCGCCTCCCAGTCTATAGTTCTATCAATATTATGAAGGTTATATCTAAAAAGTTACTCTTTAAAAATAGGTATATCTATGCATACTCACTGATGGATTATACATGCAATAAATATTTCACAAGATAAGACTGAAAGATATATTCTTAATAATCCCATCGTATCAGCTCCTATAAAGCAGAAGAGAAGACATGCTGTGGGCACAAGTCTCGTTCGGCTTTAGCCCTGGCTGAGGAAGACTTCTGTCATCAGCATCAGTGGGAACTATGCTGCCAACTGTGTTGAGCCTTTAGCTTCAAGCAGGGAGTTTGGCCTTGAGGAAGTAGACGTGTTGCAGAGATCACATGGGGGGGGCAGGAAATCTGCACAGACCGCTTGCCCTGGGTGAGGGGGGTGAGGAGGCACTCGCCTGGGACTAGAAACCCACTTCCTATGATCGCATTATATTTTTCATGTTATTATTGGACAGGGTGCATTAATGTGTGACTCTGTGGTCCCGAATAACCTGCATGTCCTCTAGCAAAGAAAACGTTCCTGCCCTTGCTCTAACTTATGCCTGAGTTGCAGGAATTCTTCGAGGAAACATCTCCCGGCACCACGCTCCAAACACAATTGCTGTTACCAGCAATGGAGTGGCTGAGAAAATTTTAGGGTCGTGACTTGCTGCATCTGAAGCTAAGGCTATTAGCAGCGTGCCTGCACCACAGGCCAAGTGTGCTGCCCTGTGCAACGCAGACGGTGGAAGGGAAGTAATCTCAGTCTCATGTCAGGATGACGAGGGAATTAGTTCTGTCTGCTCTTAAATACACCTTTAGAAAGTCCCCAGGCATACGAGTTGCCTTCAGATGAAATCTGAGAGTCTGGAGAAATTACTTTTGCTGTAGAGGGGAAATAATTTCTAATAATTTTGCCCAGTCCTCTTGTGCAAATGTTGGGGTGAAAGATGGAACGTATCAATTCTTACACTGTCTCCAGTGCTCCCTCATACCTGCAGCAGCTATTTCATTTTCTTAGGTTATAAACCGAGGGACCTATCTGAGGGAAACACAGGACAAAGTAACTAGTGGATATAAACTGGCATGGCTTCATTTGGGTCAACAGAAATGCAGTGAACTACGCCTGGCCCAGATCACTCTGGAGGTCTGTAATGCAGAGCAGCAGCGACATTCCTCCCACAGTAACAGGTGCCGTTTCCTTCCCCCCATCACGTCTAGAGATGAATAATGTAATAGCCATCGGGAGCATCTGTTCATTACTTATGCAAGTCAATCCTACATTGTGCTTTAGGGTGTAATGTGATCTCTGCAGAAAATCCATCCCTACGGGCACCACTATCACGGAGTGAGATGTATTATGGCTGATTTATTTTTTTAATCCAATGAAGTTTAAGTATTAGCTACTCATTTCATAGGAAGGAATAGGAAACTAACAGAAACCAAGTAACAACTTACAGAAATAACTCATGGATAGCAAAAGAAAGATGGATTTGTACAGTTTTAAATACATCATTTAAATATGTGATATGACTTGCAGAGACATATTCAGATACTGCAAGAACATGCATGAAATTTAAGCTTTGTTAATAGGGAGGGTTAGGTACCTCTGCAGAGCAATTCAGGTGGTGCAGGCAGGGATGTGCCAAGAACCAGTCAGCGAGAAACACCAGGAGCAAGGACTTAGCAGAACTTATTTTCTGATTATGGTCTTGTTTCAGTTCATGGAGAGATCAAGAATTACACAGCAGTTTAAGGAGCCCAGTAGATGCTAGCTGACTAGTTTCATTACTGCTTCTTCCCCTTGCTTCTGGGTGCCTTTACGGGAAAAAATGACCATTTTATGCCTCAATTATCCTGTGTGCAGTAAAAGGATATTAGCATTTCACGTTCCCTTTAAAGTGGTCTGAAACAGAGATTAGACATCCTACACTGAACAACAAGAAGAGTTGTTTGATGTGTCTTGAAATGAGTGTGGCTCTGATGTTATCAGCCTTTAGATTTAGTATTAAAAAGCACCTCAATCAATATGCCTTGCCTGCAAATGCTACTCACAAAACCAGGTAAATCTGAACAATTGGAGGGAAAGCAGATTGGCAGAGTGAAGCAGCCCTTGCTCAACCAGCACATTTCAGTACATTATTGTTGGCTCTGGCTCCAGCTATTTTCAACAGCACTAAACATTCATTAGATTAAATCAAATGAACCACATTCTTTAAAAATAGCCAGAGCCTTGTCATGCCAGTTGGAAAAAACAACAACTTTACTGGGTATTAAAACAGATCAAATAAATTAAAAATAAATAAATAAATAGAGTCATAGTCCCTCCTGGCGCAAGGGAGCACAACTCCAAGGAGAGTTTTTTGGCTCCTCAGTTCAGCACAGTGGTAGGTAAAAAAAGAACGTTCTCAACTAGCTAAAACAAACAAATTAAGAAGAAATATAGATAGTCCAGCATAAACTCCACGCTGAACTGCAATGTAGGCATATGTTCAGCAAATGTTAGAATATATCATTCCTGATCCCTCTGCTGTAAACATCAGCATGGGATGGGTTTACACCAACTTAGAAGAGTTGCCATGACCAAACAGGCTGCTGGCCCACCAACTCTGCTGTAAAGCCTTGAAGGCCACAGCCAGACCTGTCTGCTCTGCTGAGATGGACCTCACCTTTATGTACTGCACAACCCACCTCTCCTGAACATCAGAAGTCCCCTACTGACACTAGCTTAACTTTCTTTCCTAATTTACAACCCATCTTTTTTTCTTTCTCTGCATCCTATAAAGAAGGAAAAGCCTATGAAAAAAAGAGAAGTTGCTTGGAGTATCTTAAAAAGATCACCAAATAAACAGCACGAGGTGGATGGCTGTAGAGCAGACTACAGAATAAGATACATGTACTTGCTTTCATGTGATTCAGTCTATTTCAAGGGAACTTAGAGTTGCCCCCAAAATATTCACATAGGTATAATCTAGAGAGTTTCACCCACTCTTGGAAGCAGAACAGACCTGCAGAATCTGTGCCACTTCAACCTCCAGCCTAACTTTGCCTCTCAGATATCTCAGAACAGTTTCCTACATTGTCCAGTTCCTCTGGTTTCCTGGACATAGGACCAATTCCACAAAATATACGGCTTCTTCCTAAGCAGTAAGCATTTTCTGACAGTGAGTTGCTTAAGAAAACAGTTAGAAGCTGGGGTACAGTCCTGCCCTGGTGCCTTCCTCCAAGATCTCAGTGCAGGTTCACCTGCCCCTGGACTGGCTCTACTGCTTCAGCAAGGTCTTGTGTGAGCAGAGAGGACTTGTTTGACCCACCAGCAGTACCACTAGATGAGTTATGCTCAGATGAGGCTGCAGCAAAGAACCTCACCTCACAAACCATTTTAGTATCAGAGGCCCAGTAAGTGCAGCTATGTACCACATTTTATTAGCACGGTACTAATTGGCTACCGGAGATCTATGCTGGATGGTTGACACATCCTGAAGAAGCTACTGGTCAGAACAAAAAACCCAACCTTTCAGCAAAAAACGAGTGAAATAAAAATTTAAAGCAGGTTTTGTGTTCATTTCCTGAAGCACTTATCTCCATTAAAGCAGAGACTTATCTTTGGGAGTTACTGCAATAACCAGTGATGGAAGACACAAAGCATTAAAGCGCTGCCTTTTGGACATGTTTTGGCTCCTGTCTAACTGTGTTGGGCCTCAGTGGGGAAATCATGAGCCTATCTCAGCCCATCGTGGTCTGCTTGCCAAGACAAACAGGAGCCTCACCCACTTGTGCATGACAAAGGTGAGTTGTTGTTTTAGCAACTACAGACTAATAGTGTAACAAAAGTATTCCTGACCTGCCTGTCTTAACTTGCCTGAGGTTGTTCTATTTGGATGGTAGAAACCACAGCTAATTTTCTCTTTAAGTGACATTTCTCATTCCTTAGAGTAAATGGTTACCTGTTTTGGGTATTTGGGTTTGTTCGTTTGTTTTAATGGAAGAGTATTCAGACTATTTTCCTGAGATGTTTTGCAGAAAATTGCAAGTTCTGTTCATCACCTATCCCCCACTCAGTATCCAATACGATTATGGTTCAAGGCAAGCTAAAATAATTTAAAAACTGGCACACACCATTTGCTAGTTAGACAGCAAATTTTCCCTGTTTGGCCAGTCTGGAGGAATTAGACTGGAATTAAAATAAAATTCAATGTCAATATTGTAAAAACTTTTATTTATTTGGGACAAATTATTGCATTAACTGTATTTTCCATTTCACTTTTTTTCTAGGGTAAAAAGAACGCAGAGGAGTTCTTACCAGGCAATGTTTAGGATGGCAAAGCTTTCTGATTTACAATACCAGATCTAAGACAAAGCATAAAAGAATCTGTAAAGCTGTTATTGAAACTCATGGCAGGTATAAATAACAAGGGCACACATAACAGGCAGCCTGCTGTGAGGAAAATTAAAAAAAAAAAAAAAAGATTTTAAGCTATTTTTATCAGCTGGTGGAATGACTGGCTAGAAAACAACCCCTCTGCTTTTATCAGTGTGGAGCACCTCTGCCACATTCTTTCGTGTCCACAGACTAGCAATAATGGCGTTTTTAGGATGTTACTCTCTGACAGGCAGGATTTCTGCTGATGTCCTGCACAGAAATGGTGCTCCTGAGAACGTCAGTGAGTGATTGCTAGTCTAGCACCAAATACTCTAGAAATCCCCCTTCTGCTTGGTACCATCAGACATTGCCAAAAGCTGGACTTCTGCACATGGCATTTCCAGCCACTATGAGCCAGAAAAACCTGTTGTCTTTCTGTGAGACGGACAAGTACATGATGTCATGAAGTATTTTTTAATTCCTATGTTCAGCTGACCTCTCAGTATGTAACAGCTCCACGTTACATGATAGTTCCATGAGCACTTTGTCAAGAGCCGCAACCCTGCCAAAACCCTTTGTTGCCTTTCCTGTCTCTCCCAGGTGCTTGCTTCTTCCTGCTGCTTCCCCTGTGCCAACAGAAATGTTTGCGCAGCCTTACAGTGAATCTGATCCACAAACAGATCCAGGTTAAAATTAACCTAGAGTGGGAAAAAAAGTTCATTTTAGCCCAGATCGGTTCCTTGATCTGCCTTGGTTCTCCTATCATTATTGTTCAGATTTTACTGCAAGAGCCTCAAGGTATATGACTGCTGCATCACCTGTACTGTTGTACTATCTCCTGGTCTCCGTGATCCCACCCGCTGTGGTAGATCCTGGCTGCTTGGATAGGCACAGGACACATATCTGATGCTCAAAGAGGTTCAGCCTCCCCGTGTGAGACAAAATGGGTACTTGCATCTGGCTAACTATCTTTCGCTCAGCAGAAAGAAGCACCAGCCCCCAGTGCTGCCAGGTTTAGGCCCATCTCTGTTACACCTGCATGTCCCATAGCATGTTTTATGATGGCAATCAGCAAGCTGATGGGGACTGGAATGTGCATTTTTGCATCTTTATGTGCAGAAAGACACATCTTTGAAACAAGGAAAAGCTGTAGCAGATTGAACATTGCAGAATGTGTATAGCTCCCAGGTGAAGGCTATGTACAAAGCAGTTGGCCTGTGGAGCAGTACTGTGTATGCATAGCACAACTACAGCAGATTTGTCTGAACAGATGTGCTATGTCCATGAAGACTACTGGGGTATAAAGCCTGAACTACCTTTCCTTGCCATCCATGCACAAAACTTCTTTTTTTACTAAGCTTTTTCACAGGTTAAAATAGCCCTTCTGTGCAGCAAGAGCACCCTGATTCCTTCATACTGCACGAAACTTGACTTCTGCAGTCAGTGGAAGCAAAAATGTACTTTTTTCTCTGAGTAAGAGTCCTGCAAACTTAATAAATTATTCAATGCTTTTCTGAAGAATGCTTTTTCTGAAGAATGGTTCTTAAAGCCAGAATCTGTTCTTTGATACCTAAATGCAATTCCCATAGACTTCCAAGGAAACTGGGTATATATTCCTTGGCAAAATGCAGCTATTAACTTAAAGTTCTGAAGGTATGTGAAATCCGCAGAGAAAATAAAGAGCTGGGTGCCATCTGAAAGGAGTAAAACTGAAATTATGAAGACCTAAAAATAATTTTTTAAAGTGTATCTTCAGTTGAAAGATTTCTGTGTTCCTCCCTAGTCCAGAAAATAGAAAAATGCCCTTGAAATATGAACATTGGGTGCTACTATGTAACTTGTAATCTCTTTGGCTTGCAAAAGCAAAGGGCAATAAAAACTTGTAGTTTGGCATCAGGCAGTTTAATGTTATTGGTGAGAAACATGAAGCCTTATGTTCACTTCATGAAAACAGGAGTCACCAACAGACATGAGCTGCAAATTGCCTTGCTTAAGAGAAGAAGTCAGGGCTGCGTTATTATGTGACGTGTTGGACAGTGTGTTACTATTGTTTCTGTTGGAAGGCACAGCTTTAGAGAGACTGGAGGCCATCCCAACCTTTTACTGCAATATGCAAGCAATTATCTCCCTTTATTTTACGCAGTGTAAAATTTAATTTGTATTTTGCAAACCCCAGAAAGAAAAAAATTACTTCTTTCACTGCATTACAATTCTGCAGAATCAATAATTATTCAGTGCATTTATGAAGAACACGATACATATGTAAAATAGTGCCTTTTAATAAATGCTCAGGACAACCAAAGACAAGAATGGTTTAACCTCTTATAATAAAAAAGGGAACTGTTCTTTAGCTGTTTTGAATTGAGAGAGACTTATTTAAACAGGTTTAAGGAAAATATAGTCAAATTTGGACTCTGCCTTAAAGAAAAGAAAAATGCAATTCTGGAGTTAAAGGCAACATTTGTAAGAAGAGATAATATCTTTTATGAGACCAGTTAATATGAATTGAAAAAAACACACTGGCATTTCTGTAAATAATCTCCTGCCTTAGACTTCCAGACCATCATAGTGACAATAACATTAACTCTACTTTCTAGAATTTGGGATTAATCTGAACTGAGCAAAGTTGACATTGGTTCAGGCTCTTTTGTAGAATGAGTAACCTGGGAATGACTGTTCTGACAAAATGCTTGCGTAAATGACAGGAGAATCAGGCTTCTTGTGTCAGGATCAATATATCAAACGTGTGCAGTGTGCTGAAGCAGATATACAAAAACATAATTTCAATTGCTTGAAAGACATTATTTAAGTACATATGTGCTTTGCATTGCAGTTTGCCTGTCTCCAGCTCAGACTGGTCAGGGAAATTTTTAGCAGAGCTAGTACTCTTCAAAACACACTCATAAAATATTTGTTTAAGATTAGCAATGGAAAGACCAGCCCACCAGTGTACAGGCCTTGCAGGGTGCAAATACTGCATTTAGGATTAGTTCCTTTACCTGTCTGGAAGCTGAAAGAGTGAGGAGGCAACATTTTGGGGAAGCCAAAGTCATCAATCATTAGTATCTGCGTTACTGCAGTTCTTGCAAGGACCAGTTATAGGCTCAACCTTTGTGATGATGCCATTAAAAAGTACATCCGTAGTTTGACATTAAGTTAGTAGGGATGTCAGGCATGAACCCAGAACCAGCAGTTTATTTTTCTTTCATGCTTAAACTTTCAACATTTCAGGGAAAAAGATCAGGCAGTAAGTTACAGCATATTCAGCAAGGCAGAAAACCATGAGGAACGTGATAATGAATGGTGGCTCACTGAAGCTGGTTACACAGCAAAAAGCCTAGGCAAACAACCCAGATCCCACTCTTCCCCCCACAGTCCCAGATGGATTATGGTCTGATGTTCATCTATGAATCTGCTAAATTTAGTCTGGCCTCTGAGGAGACACAAGGCGCAAGCCATCCGCATGCTCCTGTCACTCTTTCAGGATGATCTTCCTGTTAGCTTGATCGGCCAAGCGCTACAGAACAACTCCCCCCTTCCCACCGCGCTACACGTATTTCACGACACGCGACTAAATACAGAGGAAATAGATTTTACTTGAGGAGCTATTTTTATACCCTTCCTCCAGGCAGGCTGCTTGTTTTTTGCTAGTGGGGCAGAGGCGTGGAGATGTTATAGCTGATGGCTTCAGGTTAGAGCTTGTATAAAACCTCATGCTACAAACTGAACTCTCTACCCCACCTGCTTGCTCTGGTGTCTGCAATGCACTGAGGTACCACAGCTCCAAGGAGGAGAAGAAACAAAAGGCATCTATATGGTTCCTATGCAGTTAATAAGAAAGAAATGGGCATTATATTCAGACCATTTTCAGTAGGCGCCTCCCCTGGATAACTGTGCAGAGAGCCTTGGATAATACCTGACCTGACCTGGTCTCTTGAACCTCAGTACCACAGCAGGAGCCTGAGTCCTTTCTCAGTACAATAACCATTGCTCGGACTCAACCAGCAGTTTTTGTGGAGTCCCTTCAAAGGCCCCTCTCTCTGCTCTGACCCTGCTAACATAACGGAGCGCTGAGCTCCGCCATCTTGTGAATGGACATGTGCTGGGATCACTGGGAGAGCTGGGGACTGGGCAGGACAGGCCTTTCCTGGCTTAGGGTCCTTTGTATGCAAGACACCTCTGGTCTTCCCCAGGCCATATGGGATACTGCTCAGTTCACATTACTCCAGGAAACTATCTCACTTAATGAATTAGAAGTATAGGATTTACTCAGTAGAACTGTCCTTGGCCTTTGCGATGTCCCAATAGTTGGGACATCAACATGTGAACATGTGAGCAATAAAAATTAAAGACTCCTTTTCCAGCATGTCTTTGAAGACAAGTTGGGAAAATAGGACCAGTGCAGTCTTGTTTGTCCAGGTATGCACAGCCAAAGTCCTCTCAGACTGTTCCCTCTCAGGTGGCTCATGGGGCCAGGAGGGGGCTGTGGCCACGCACGCACCCCTCACCTAAGGAGCTAGGTCTTGGCAGCAGGGACTGGCTGGGAGCTCCCCTTTGTCTGGGAGCGAGCTGCAGCTGAGGTTCTTACTGTCTCTGCAGGATAGGGAAAGGGGTGCTCTGGGGCTTCTCAACACCTGCACTGAGGAGCACATTTCTCGGTGACTCAATTCCCCCTCTCTGTCTCATCGTAAAATGCTTAGCCACATCTCCCTGAGTGTTGCTCTCAAAACCTCAGACAGACAGAAATAAGGCAAGTGAAGAGAGGAAACAGGTCCTGGAAGGTCATACAAGAAAGCCTCTTTAGACCTGCATTCCTTCTCTACCTTCCCCTCACTCCCCACAGCTCAGTCCTTGACAGGAAGACCCAGTCTGCCCAGCCAGCTGTGCCACCAGCTCTCCACAAAACAGAAGCACTGCAATAAGTAACTCTACTCTCTTCCAAAACCTGCCTCTCCAACAAACCCACAAGCATATCTAAAGGAAACAAATGACCCTTTATCTTGAGAGAGAAGATTCTTCATTTTGGAAATACACATCTCATGAGCACCACTCTGCGCAGTGTTGCCAGGAGCCTGCGTAGCAGTGATACACGATGGTTGTCCCTTTCCTTCCACAGAGATTAGCATTTAACCCTTCTGAAATGTGAATGTTTCTGTCCCCTTACAGATCCACACAGAGTTTGGAAACGTCCTGCGCTACATTTTCACTGATGCTTTCCCATTTGAACACTATCAGGGTGTTTCTTTTTTTTAGCTGGCTTTGACTAATCTGATGCTAAAATCAGAATGATTTATTATCTTGATAGGCAGCAATTCTATCCCATATTCAGTCACAGCCTGGGATGCTGGTGCCAATATATTAATAACAAGATACAGGCGATCAATATATCTGCTACCAGGAAACCCTGTTCTCTGAAAGCCTCCCAGCCAAATTAAGCAAAGGTCCCAAAGGTGCTGTAAGCTATGCATTAGAAAACTGAGCATGAGTTGCACAATAATAAAGCTGTCAGAGACTGTAATGCCAGAAGGGACATTTCGCTCAGGTGCCCTGACCTTTACGCAATATCAGCTACTGAATTCAGCCCAGTTGTGCTCTCCCTGTTTGCTGTACTCCCCGAGTTGCTCCTGGTACACATTTAGCAAGGGTGACCTATGAAAATGATGGAAGAAGCATCAGGAAAAGCAGGCACATGGGTCTAACATTAATAAGGGGAATCATGCCCAACAAATGATGACATATCCAAACATTACGGCATCAATGGTCTAATCCTGATCGGACCATTTGTGATCACACTATGTGCGGATTACAGTACTGTGTGTACCACTGCTGAGTTTCCCCCCAGTTTCTCTGTCAGACCAGGTGCTGAACCACAGTATTTTAAATTCCCTCCTTTTTTTTTTTTTTTTTTTTTTCCCTTTTTCAGTGAAAAAAACAGCACTGCCGCTGTACAGTGAAACTTGGGGTTAAGCTGACGTGGACTAGGTGGATAAAGTTTTACCCCCTGTCAGAAGGGGAAGCAAAGACAAAGTAAACAAGAAAATTTGCAGGCCTTCTCTCTTTTAAACAAAGACTCCTGTGTTTAAAATAATAAAAATCCACTGTACAAAAGCAAAGCAACTTCCCCCAAAATAGCCTTTCCTGTTTTACCAAAGCATTAATCAAAATTGTACTTCTCCACACAAATAAAGTTCCAGGTAGAGCACTGGAGGCCTTTTGCTTTGATTAGATAACAGCAGCTGAAGCAATAAGTGTAATGGACTTTACTGGTACCTGATATGTCCTAAACAAGTCCACATGGCTGAATCTAGCTTTAAGTATCTAGAGATGCCATACTGAAAATAAGAAAAAATAATGAAATAGAAACACCAAGTCAGAGACATATGGATATTCACAAGCCATCAGAACATGGCTCCAACAGCCTGCATACAATCTGCGTCCATGGCTTGTAGCTGCTGCGACTTACCATGGAGGACAAATATTTGCCATGCTTGGTCAGGCTGTGCCTAGCTTATCTAGTTACTCAGGTGGTACTTGGACTTATGCTGCCTCTAGGGCTTGACTATGCACGGATTTGTCAGTATAGTTTTGTCTTCTTGATATGCTGATGTACCCAACAGGTAAAATCCCTTGTAGAGCTACAGTCATAGTGCTATGAATACCCCTACACAGGTATTGCTCATCCTCTCAGGCTTGACTTGGCGTACCTCTTAGAAACAACAAAAATCAGATCTCATCACCCATGTTGCCAACTGTTGCTAAATATTTGTTCTTTTTTTTTATTATTTTGGAGATAATGGAGTCCAGGAGAAGGTGTAGGCATGGGCAACACCAAGGATGGACACTTCATATCTGAGTTGTTCCATAGGGTGACTATGAAGTAGGAGAAAACACAGAGGTCTGAGATCAAAAGATACTAGTATGTAGGGGAGTGAGGCATCACCAGCTCTCCAGCATAGGGGCACATATTGCCCACTGAAGTAGAAAGGAACAATATAGTGGGAAGAAGCTGTGAAGGGCTGTGAAAGTGAAGACAAACAGCCATTATTTGATGAAAGAGAGGAGGGAGACACAGTGGAGAAAAAACAAGGGAAAGGGTGACCTGATTGAAATAGCAAAGTAGTTTTGAGTTCTTTAATCTTTCAATTTCCATTCCTTTCATGACTGCATGAAGCCACACATGTATATTGAGGTAGAGCAGTCGTCCCAAGCTGGGCCCTGGCAGCCCTTGGTGCCAGTCCACAGAGAGCTGCTGTTTTACACCACGCTGGTTAGCCAACTTGTTTCCAGCTGCTCTATCATAATTGAAAAGGAGTGAAAACGCACCAAAAACTTTCCTGATGTGATTTTTCTACGTAAGCCATGTCCTGAACTTTTAACAAAGATGCCACGAGGCACTAAATGCCAGCAGGAGGGGTCCAAGTGACCTCTCTTGAAAGACAGTCTATACTATGGAATTTTGACTCTGAACACCCTTGTTGGAACGGTATTAGGAACAGAGGTGAGGGTTTGTTTTTTTATTTAAATGCTACATATTTATATTGACAATGGGAGCCTGAACATTGTTTGCTTAATAGAAACCCCATGACCTGTTTATGTGCCAGTTAAATTAACTGTGTTACCTAATGAAATGTTTCCTTTAGTTCAGAGCCTTACAAACATTTTAATCGACTGCTGTTAATTAAGACTTTCAAAACAAAAAACAATTTCTCAGCCTCTACAAGGACGACTGAAGGTTTAATGCAGTACACTAAAACTTCTGAATCGTCCTCACACAGCTCCCCCTGGGACATCAGGAATCATTACCATCAAATATGTTTTGCAACAGAGATTGTTTAAAACACAACAGAGAAAGTGTGTGAGCCAATGCAGATTGTAATTTAATACTCAACAGGAACAAGGACACAATAAAAGCAGCCTAGACTCTTTTCCCCCACTAAAATCCAAGATGGTCTTAAAAACAGAGTCGTGGGAAGAAACAATTATGTTTTTCCCTGCATAGATCACTCTTCTGAGATCAGGGACTGGAGGAAAGAGACTTCCAACTGCAGCAAGAGCCGGATTAGCCTCACCAGCTTTGCACCCTTATCCATTAAATGATCTGCTCTTTCCCACAAGGAGTGGTCACAAAGACGCAGGTCTCGATGTGACCTCTTTTTCATTGATACCATTCTTCTTCTCACCAGCCTTGTTAAATACTTTTTCTGCTTCCTTCTTTCACAGCCCAGACTGTCATCGCACGTACGAGCCACAGGCTGTCTCCGGCCACAGTATTGGGTAGGCAACCCCCTAAATGTACAAGCTGTCACCTGAGCAGCACCGAAACTCCTGTCCCTCCTGCCTACAGCCTGGTGCTCTCCCGGCTGATGCACCAGGGCCAATGTGACTTAGCTGGGAAGTGCGGGCAAGATGCTCACCCTGCTAACATACAGCTTGCGAGACCTATGTTCCCTCGTCAGTTGGAAGAGACGCAACTATTTCTCAGTTTGCTCTGTTACAAGGACCCACCACTGCCACCAAAGCCCTGCTGTTAAGTGGCTATCTGCCTGCACAGCAAGATGTTTGCATAGTATCTTAAAAAAATATATTCCTCATCTCCAAATATATTCCTCATCTCCTCCAGAAATGTGCACCAGACACAAGCATCCTGCAGGCAGGATCTGGTTTGGGGCCCTGAACAGGATCTCTTTTCCTATCAACAGTCCAACACAAATGCCATACACCCGCCACCGCC
>VZTL01018232.1:0-52609 GCA_013400535.1 Scopus umbretta
CAAATCTTCTTTCCATTCATCTTTAAAAGCACACAATGGAATACAAAATTACTTGTAGGGAGCTATGCCCTCAGAAACATCTGGAGAAAACAGAACACTAGGAAATCTCTCTAATGCAGTGTGTTATACTTTAGATAGAAATTATGGCAATGATCCGTGCATCTGCTAAGCATTCTGCTGAACCCGTAGCCCTACTTATAAAGTCATTTAATCTAGTACTGTATCTTAATTTTTTGAAATACACAACTCTAAGTACTTCTCAAAATGCTTTTATTTGTATTAAAAATTCCAAGAGTTAGGATGAACACCCTGCTGAAAAATGAAGAGAACATGCATAGGATCTTAAATACTCTGGCTTGGAGTTCTGCAGACGCCAGGATATGGAAGGGCTGGGAAGGAGCAGAGTGATGAGGAGAAAATCAGAAAGTAAAGAACATGAGCATAATTTTCATCCATACACACAATGCAAAGTATACTAATGCAGGCATTTGTCTGCCTTTCTATCCAAGTACATAACAGGACAGCTGAAAAACTGCGGTTGTGCCCCACATTCTCTTCACTGGAAAAGTGCTATTTTGTTGGGAAGAAAAGCGGCATGGCAAAGTCCAGCTTGCAAGTTCTGGGGACAACCTGAAGTCTATTCCAAAGTTATAAACTACCAGAATAGCATGCAAAACCAAACCAACACTGAGCCCTACAAAGGAGGTAAGGAAGAATCAGCCAAGAAGGAAGCATACACATACTTGATGATGAAATCATCAGGGCGAGGCAGCGGCCTCCTGAAAAGATTCTTTCAAACGGGAGGAACGAATGGCAAGAAGAGACACATGCCTATGGCTAAAGAAAGCTATAGTAAACCCCTCAACAGTGACAGTGCAATTTGTGAATAAATACAACCACAACAGTAATAATCAGTAATAAAGTAGGGATGTTGGTTCATTTAAGAAGATAAGCTCATGTGGAGGGGTTTGGCTGGAGGCGTTTCGGTCTTAATTACCGAGTCACACAGTTTAGCAGCTCCTACCCCAAAGCGCACACCTCCTCCAATGCTCTGTTTCCTTCCTATCATCTTCCCTTTGGGTTTAATTTAATTTAATCTTTACTTTGGTTCTCCTTGCCTCAAAACACTTTCAACAGCCCTTGGTCTTATAAAAGAAGCCTCCATTCAACTCCAATTTGAACACCATACCTCCCAGCAGTAAGTTTGTACATTTTAACTACAGTATTCATTGTAGAGGTCACTGTTTCTTTTTCCCAAAGGTCCAAGAGCATAGCACAGAAAGCTTATTGAATTTACTTCATCAATTGCCTAACTCATATGTGTCCCTAAGTGATTCTACTGCTGCTGAACTGTGCTTCGTATCACGGCAGTCTTCAGGGTCCAGAAACAGGCATACCTAACACGCTCTTTAAAAGCAAGCTGAATTTAACCAGCCCCCCATGGCACAGGTCAAGTGTTCCATTATCTCAGGTTTGCTAATCACCGCGTACTATATTATTTAACACTCCAGAATAACTGGAAGATTAACACATCAAACTGAGTTTCTTGAAAAGAGAACGCTGCTTGGGTCGCTTCATTTTCAAATTCAGATAAGAATACCAAAAAGGTTAGACTGATACAGATAATCCCAGAATAACTTTTCTTATGGGTCACTTTGTCAAATGAGAATATACGTGGGGATGGATAGGAATGGAGGAGAGGGATAGATTTATGTGCATCCCCTCTAACTTGCATATGTCCACAAATACCTGTAGATAAGCAAATTTTCTGCAAATCAATGTATGTAGTTCATTCATTAATATCTGGCAGTTTCTGAACACTTGAGTTACAGTTCTAACTGTGGGGAAAAAGGAAGAAAAAGAACAAAAGAAAAAAGGAAGAACAACTATCCGTTACCAGAAGCTTTTTGTCCGGAGTCCAAGTTTCATACCATCGTTGTTAAATAAAAATAATAATGGCTTTCTTAGGTGGCACTTTTGACTCTCTTTATAGATACAAGGTGAAACAGGGCATCTTCAGCAAATGAGGAGGATCAAAGACTACTAATTTTTCAGGTTACTCGCGAACAAACTTTGCCAAGCTGCCTCCAACTGTCTTAAGGTTTTGCACTCTTGTCCATAACCAAAGTCCTAGTGGATTTCATAGAGTGTTCCAGTGTATCTCTAAAAGCAAAACTTCTGCAGTTCATGAATTTTTCAGGTTTACTTTTTCCCAAAATTCTCTTTTGGTCACAGATTACCAAAGAGACAGAAGATTGAGAGTTATATTTTTGTGATAAAAAGGCTTTTTTCAAGACAAAAATTTTAACACCTATATTAAAAGTTTTCAGACTCCATATTCCCTTCACAAGCAGGAGCAGTTGCTATACGAGTTGAAAACAAAATTTGTATTTCAGTGTCACAAGCACGCTCTCAGCAAAGCAGCATCAACCTCTGCTAGACTGGTGCTGAAGGAAGGCCTTTGGAGAACACCACCCGTTATCACTCCTTGCAACTTAATGGATGACCAGCACCACTACAGAGATAAGCACCTCTCTCCCCTCTTTCTACAGTACTTTTTTTCCTACTGTATCCAGGGTTGCTCAGTTTTTCTGAACTAAAATCATCAAATTTGCTCACACACACTAAGGTTTTTAGTTTCTTTTTTGGTACCACCACCAATGTGGTCTGCAGTGCTCACTGATCTGAAGAGTTACTGATTTAAAGGTTTTGACTAATGTCATAATGTCAAACTTCATGGCTGCTTCTATCAGGTATTTCCACCAGAAATCAAATATTTTGGATAATATTTTAAGCTTCTACATCACTTAGGAATGGTGGAGCTGGTTCATGAGAATAGGAGTGAAATTTATTCTTCCGTTTACCCTTGCCTGCATTTTTTTACTATTAATAACAAAAAATGCTGACATTTCTTCCTGGTTACTGACATTTAGCTGTTGTGCTGGGCAGGGCAGTGCAGGTGGATTGGGAGGCTTACCCTGTAGAGCAAGCAGCTTTGCTGGTCACAATGTTTCAGCATTTGCTTCTGCAACGTTTCTGAGCAGCAGAATATAAGGCTCCTTTTTGTCTCCACTATTACAGTGGCACCATCTCATGCAAGTATTGTAAGGCCAGAACACAGATTGGGAGTAGCTATTACACCACCAGGCATTTTAGTTTTTTCAGCTGTGCGTTTCATTGGTCATAGTATCTCTGTTAACCTCAGTTGTGCTACACAGGAAGCAGGTAGAAGTAAAATGTCAGTCCGACATCCATCAGTGATTGTACTGGGGCCCTGACTTAGCAAGATGGCCCCTATTTTTCTGTTTATTCAATGGTTTATTTTCCTAAGGAACATGCAAAAATCCCTTGCAAGAACCAGCCTGAGCAGCACACTGCTGTGAGGGAAACATTTCATTGTGCTTGGATGCAAAAACAGGAGGATAGCATGTTGGCAACTCATTTCCAAAACTTCTGAGAGTATGTCAGTTCCTTGGTCTTGAGAATTTAGTCCTAAAGCAATCTCAGCACTCAGAAAGTCATGCCAGTGATAACAGTACATAGCACCTGATGTGCCACTCAGCCTTGCTGACACTAACCTATAAAGGAAAAGATGGTGTCCAAGGAAGAAAGTCACCTTAAGTGCACATTCCTACCACACTGCAAAGGCATTTTGTAAATTCAGCTGCCCATAGTTTACTAACAAAAACACTATGCTGAATAGTTTCTGCTGGTCAGCTCCAAAACATCACTGAAGTCAAAACACCTCACAGACACATTGATTTCAAGATGTCTTACTGTTTCTTGCATATGTTCACTGGGATTTATCATTAACAGTCCACAATTAATTAATTTCTCCTAGTCTCTGGTATCACTAATAATTGAAGATTCTGTAAGAGACATCTTAGCATCATGGAAAGATTAATCAAATCTACATACATATAGGAATAAAACCATTATGCCCAGGTGAGAAAGCCTGGCTGGTGTTATCCCTGATGGGAGATTGCATCCCGACAGACAGAAGAGAGAAAATGAGTCCTCTAAGTATGATGAAGCCTTCGGCACTATTGCCCAGACAGAAGTGATGTAACTGTTCACAACAAAGCTCGTCACCTAAGCAATGCATTTGTCTTCCTCAAAGCATCTAACCTAACAACTCTTTTGTAACATGAACTGGTTTGGAAGTTTAGGTATACATAGTCAAGAATGTATTTGACTTTTCATACAATCTAAATATATATTGTCTGAAGGTATAAAGCTTATAGTATATCCATTTGCTCACAGCTAGAGTGGAACAATTAAAATAAACATAGATACTTCGTTCCAAAAATTTGGTGTGGGATCTCTAATACATGCGCACGTACTTTAAAATTTTCTAAGTCTGAACTGATGTTTAGAAAGCTGAGATTTGTTACATTTCTTACGCCTCTCTTCAGCAAAATCAAATATATAAATTAAACTAAATCCTTCTATCACACTTTATCCAAGTTCCTAAAATGCAGAAAATCAGAAAAATTTGTGTCCTAAAAAATTGTGACAGAGTTCATGCAAATTAAACCTCAAACACAAACCCAACTAGCTAACACAGTAGTGTATGCAGATGTCTATCAAATTGTGCTGTAAAGATTATGTAAGCGAGGAAGAACAGGGATATACAGATAACAGAATGCATTGTTCCACAGATGCTTCGAAGTACCTATTCTTTGCATTTTCTTTAGTTCACTTTTGTAAATCATCTGAAAAGGAGCTTCCTTTTGCCACTTCCTATACTACTGGCATTTTACACACAGTACTAGACTGCAGCCTCTGCATTAACAGCTGATTTTGTATTTCTGACACTCTCCTAGTAATATGCTACCCCTCACACATAAATTGCTGGAATTTGAGTGTGATCAGAGGTTTAACAGGTCAGTGTTCACTGACATGCAAAGCCCCATCCCAACTGCTTTGCTGGGTTTCCTCTGTGTGCTCTTATGGCTGAGAATTTTCCTTCTTTTCCTTTATGATCCACAGAAGTAAAGTAAGAAATAAGAAGTGTAAACTGACAGAAATAGAAATTAACAGAAAAGACAGAGCAAGAGGTTAAAATGGGAAAAAAGAGGAATCCAATCAACTACTGAAAAAGTGTGTGTACATAGGCACACACCTCACCTCACCCAAAAAACTCCACTTCAGTATTTCCTTAACAGTAAAGTTATTAAATGCTACAGATGAGAATAGTGATTTTTAAATATTATCACAGAATCACAAAATAACTGTGGTTGGAACAGATTTCTGGTGATCATGTAGTCCTAGCCCCCTGCTCAAAGCACGGTCAACTACAGCAAGTTGCTCATGACTGCATCCAGCTGCATTTTTAATATCTCCAAGGACAGAGACTCCCTAACCTCTCCAAGCAACCTGTTCCAGTGTTTGAACACAATATTTTTTTTTTCCTTATGTTCAAGTGGAATTTCCTGTATTTCAACTTGTGCCTGTTGCCTCTTGTCCTGGCACTAGGTACCACTGAGAAGAGCCTGGCTCTGTCATCTCTACTCCTGTCAAGATCTCCCCAAATCCTTCCTTCTTCCAAACTAAACACTGCCAGCTCTGTCCTTGTGTGTCAGATCCTCCAGTCCCTTAACCCTCCTCCAGCATGTCCGTATCTTTCTTGTACTGGGGAGCCCAGGACAGCACTCCAGATGTGCGTCTCCCCGCTGCTGAGCAGAGGGGAAAGATCACCTCCCTTGACCTGCTGGCAACACTCCTCCCAGTGCAGCCCAGGAGGCTGTCAGTCTTCATTGCTGCAAGGGCACATGGCTAGCTCATGGCCAAATTGTCCACCACAATCACCACGTTCTTCGCAAAGCTACTTTCAAGCCTGTCAGGCCCCCATGTTAGTGCTGCATGGGATTATTCCTTCCTTGGAGCAGGACTTTGCACTTGCCTTGAATGAATTTCATGAGGTTCCTCTCTGTCCATTTCTCCAGCCTGTCAAGGTCCCTCTGAATGGCAGCCCAACCCTCTGGTGCATCCTCCCAGCTTTGTGTTGTCCGTGAACTTGCAGAGGATGCACTGCCATCATCCAGGTCAGTAATACAGAGGCTAAACAATACTTGCTCCAGTATCAATTCCTAGGGTACACTACTAGCGACTTGTCTCTGTAATGCATTATTATCCGTTACAAAGTATAATGAGTATACATAATGAATGCTATACATAACTGCTAACATGTGCACGAGTTTTTCTATTAGCCAAATATAAACATGGGTTTTGTTTTGTTTTGTTCTTTCTTTCTTCTTTAGCCTAAGGTAAGGAAATTGGTAAGAACGGTCAGGCCATGCATACATGTGTTACTTTCTCATTTCTCCTCAGATAACTTAAAGTCTCCCAACAAAATCCAGTCAAATTTGAAGTACTTCAGTTCTTACCATGTCTGTAAAAATAAACAGCTCAGTTCTGAAAGGTTACCCAAAGCATAAGCCAAAGTATATCAGACAATTCATATTTAAGGCAGATAATGAAGGAAAAGTTTTCATCAAAGATCACAGCTCCTTAGACACTAGGTAACACAAACAACACACACCACAAGCCTCCTATATTCTGCTTTTCATAGAACTTTTTCTGTCATATAGTAAGATCACTATGCAATTAATGAATGTATACTGGAGTGGAGAGAGGGACACAAAGAAATTAACACACCAAAACCTGGAAATAATATGCAAAGGGTACCAGAACTTTAAACAAAAATTAATTTTCATCTATTCAGTAATAGACAGTGCCCCTTCCTACAGGGCACTAATTAACCTTCTAACAGTAAAATCATCTCAGGTTATCTACAAAAAAACCACATCAGGATGCACACACATTAGGATGCGTGTAGTCTTGGCAAAATCTTTGATGTCATTAAAGCTCTTCCCAGGTCAATGGACTCAAGACAACTTGCTATGCACAAAGTGGCTTGATCAGTCTTGGAAGACCGAGCTGTTTATGAGCAGGAGGAAGAATGAACTTCTGTACTCCTGTAGTACACAAAAGCACCTACTGATCAAACCCAAACTGCTTTTAATATTCAGAAGAACATCTTCTTTAGGCCTATCTCATCGTACAGCTTACGTTAATAGTTCCACCTGCTTGTGTTACTAAGTTGTTACATTTAATTTTAACAGGTAAAATACTGCTTCATTATCTTAGAACCCAAAAACTGTCTGAGACATTTTTTCTTCAAATGCTTCCAGACTTAGCAATGAAAATGGTAATTATGTGAAAGCCTCGAAGAGTTTACAGCATAACAAAAAATTCTTATGAAATTCTAGGACTTCGGTTCACCTCCTGGGATACTTTATCTGATTTACATAAACAAGCACGCACACACACACAAAAACTATTTTGTATATCCTATATTTTATTTTCATAATTCGCCAGGAGTCATTGCGCTGGTTCCACATTCTCACAAGGATGTTTTTGACACCTCTCATTTGTGTGTATGTGTGTACGTATTCCTAAGGAAAACAATTTGCTTTCCAGAACTCCCTCTGACACAGGACTATATCTCTTCCTTTGAATAAATAATAAATAATGCATACAGGTTTTGCAGTTTTGTATGTAGAGGAATAAAATCTTTCATACTCTTCATACCTCCAGGAAAAGACTACTGAAGATACAAAAAAGACACACTGAATAAGGCGAAAGACAGCTTTCAGGAAAGACAGGAAGAAAAGCCAAATCCCTTATTAACAGGTAATAAACTGTTTACATAGGGTAGAGAACACTGGCCTTCAGAGTGATACCGTCCTTA
Source organism: Scopus umbretta (assembly GCA_013400535.1). Classification (NCBI taxonomy): domain Eukaryota; kingdom Metazoa; phylum Chordata; class Aves; order Pelecaniformes; family Scopidae; genus Scopus; species Scopus umbretta. The sequence goes on from VZTL01018232.1 coordinate 7,757, forward strand.
GTTTCTTGGCTGCAAATGAAGTAGCATGCATTCTGCATGCATAAAGCGTAGGTATGAAAGATTTCACCTCCTCCCTTTCTATCAGAGAATACCCATTAGTCTCTTGCTATTGGTAAGTCTGATGATGCTGCTTACTACAGCTGTCAGACGTATCCTGAGATCCTATTGCTGTTTGTTTACCTTCAACAAATTTTTACTCTTAGGTCTGTACTTCTGAAATAAAAGTTATATGTCTGAGAATTAAATTTTTAAATAATTATTTGAATTTCAACCATGTTTTAGAATGAGGCTAGGAAAAATACATTACTTCAGTGAAGTGATGACCTCTCTTTCTCATCAACTGTAGCTTTCCTCTGTTTGAGGAACCTCTCTCAAGAAAGGCTACCCACACTGAGTCAAGGTACAGGTCTCTGAAAAATGCAACTGCCGCATGTTGAGTGGTGCTACAACAGATCTTTAGAAATTAATATCAAAAGATTGGATTTGATATTAAAATAGAATTTCATGATACCTGGGTATCATCTGAACAGCCATTTCCCTGAAGTCACACTCTAGATCATTCTATGAACAAGTAGCACACAGAGAGGAACTGAATGAACCAGCTGCAAATTAGAAGTAGTGGCAGATGGGGGTGGAAAAACAAAGACATGGAGCTAGGCCTGAGAAGCTAAGGTACAAACAAGCCAACTGCAGAATCTGTGTGATTCCATGATTTAACAGACATGACTCTGCCACAGAGACCTTATGTCATGTCACTTAACCTTTTCCCAGGACTCTCCTAACTGTATACTGCTATTCTAGATGCCTAATTTTTGGTCTTTGGGGTCAATTCCCCGAAGTACTGTCCACTCACTACTGGCAACTAACATCAGTGGATACTGGGCACAAAAAGTGCTCGGTGCCTTACATGCAGAGGTCCAGACGGCTCAGAGACTCTTTCCAAAAGTAAGGGATACATTTTGCTTTTGTTTCTCAATGTCTATGTTCCTCAACTACAAAATGAAGATTATATCAATCTGACCCACAGATACAACTTAATATTGTGAAGCACTAAGATTAGTAGAAAAGATTCCATCAGAAAATGAATAAGCCTGTTTTCAGAATTGATTTGTAGAGCATTTCGTAAGCAAAACGAAGCCCTAAATATACTTCTGTGAAAGAACCCACATATTAAGGAGCTATTAATCAACTGAATATGCCCACTATACTGAACGAGATGGGGATTCTATAGAAAAAAGATGATGTTAGTAAGTACCTTAAAAAAATGGAGGCTCAAGAGGTTGGAAATTTAAAGGCTGCAGAGGCACACCTTTTCCCCAATATTGCCTTGGAAACATTTATTTTAATATTTAAGCAGTTTTCACTTGATAATAATTTTAATTTTAGTTACTATTAAATAAAATATTTTTATATGTAAATATTCAATACATGACAGTTCAAACCACACACTTGCAGAGAAGAAAATCTATGTATGTGTATACCTTGGGCTTGCAGTGGAAGAAATTTACTTGTTTTTAAGTAAATCTTTATTTTTTTAGTCTTCTTTCTAATTTGCAAGCGACAATCTAGATTCAAAGATGTTGGTGGAAAGCAAAATGTTTGCTTTTTCAATGTTGTAGGCTGCACCAAAAGAAGGTTATTTCCAAAAAAGAATTCTACCCTCTTTCTCCTATAATAGAGATTTGTGGGTTTTGTGCCAATTTACTAAAGACTAATACTAGCACAAGCTTTTCACAAGACATTGTCTCAGCTGCTTTCACTTGACCTTTAACTGGTCTGCGTTCCACATGTTAATTTTTTTCCAAGTTCTAACTTTGGCTCCCACCTACAAATGTTTTTGTTTTTGTTTTTTTTCTGAACTGTATTTCCATTTCTTGGGATTCCCAGCTCCTTTAGCGCCTAGTGCTTTATCTTATTGTTGATGTCAGCTTCTGGAGCTTGTAGTTTCAAAGAGGAATTTCTTTACTTAAAAAAATTACATCAATTGAGACAGCCCTTACAGTGGGAGCACAGGAAAAAGCACAGGAATGGCATTTTTGCTCAATCATTCAATGGAATAGAGTCATCCTGTACTGACAATCTGTGTTGTCCACAGATGCGATAAAGAAAATGTAAGCACATAGGACACATCTGTTAATTATAAACGTTCCTTCATTAGTATCATCAGTTTTATTTTTAAGGTATGTTTATGTTTAGAACATAAGCTAATGATGACATGAATTCATAAACATACAATCTAGACAACGACATAATTAATTGGACACTAGTTACAACAACAAAACCAAACTTGTATGCTGCTGTGCCATGTTCTTGAGTCCTTTTTGACTTTAACTTGAAATGTTATCACTGAAAATAGCCACAATTTTTTGTCAAATTTTCTAACAAGCCTGCAAACATAGCTCATGCACTAGGGTGCATGGCTGCCTAGCAGGATCATGAAAAATGTTTTTCTTGCAAAGCACTGCACTATGGAATAGGTAAACAGTTTTCTGTCTTCCGTTTCCCAAAAGAGTAAATATCGATCACAGCATCATGAAACAAATTTCATGGCTCAGTGGTCTAATTTGGGCAGCTAACCTGTGAATTGTGATTCCCCCATCACCCTTTCAAATGCAAGAACTTCCATAATACTCCATAAATTAATAGACTTAATATTCCACAGGGAATAAGAGTGGGATAGGCTTGAAAAGAAGAAAAAGGAGGGAAATAAAATATGATCTATGGATTTCACATAGGACTGCTTCAAGGCCTGGGCATTAAACAACTAAGAACATCTATGCCGTCTGCGACAACTACTCAGCAAAGACAGGAGACTAAAATATCCAATCAAGTCGCAATTATTCATTTGTTTTAAGGAACATATGTCCCTCACAGTCCAACAGACTGTAAAAAGTAAAGAATTTGTTCACCAGAAAAATGTATGCTACTAAACCTGAAGTTTTCTGCTGCATCCAAGCTGAGAGGTACTATGCAAAAGAGAGAGAAGTGCAGGAATAAAACCCTGCCACCACTGGAAACAGTCAGAAACATCACTGAATTCAGTGGGTTTGTGATTTCACCCTGGCAATTTACCTGTACGTCAGACTAACAATGTGAATCTGAAAAAAAATGACAGGTACTGGAAATCATTTGGAAACAAATAATCTCACAATATTTTGGCATTGCCAAATCCAAACAGGTTAGGCCTCCTGATATGACTTATATGGTAGAAATACTGAGAAGCCCCTTAAAAACACACAATTGTATTTATTTATTTATTTACTGCAGTTTGCCCTTAAGGTTTTATACATTTAAGGAAACAAATCATCAATAGTATCATTGAAAAGGCTTAATATTGCTAGTGGACAAAGCAGGCAAAGTAGAGATTGCACGACCCGTTCATAGCACTACTAAAACCTGAATCCCTATTACCTGAGTGCTAGCATAAATGCCTCCAGAGAATGGTGCTCCTTTTATTCTGACTCTACTGTACGTAAGAATGTCTTTTATTACGACTTCTGGTAGTTGAGTATCAGTTCTACTGTTACCAGGAGCAAAAGGATCTTTCATGTCCATTTAGCCAGTCATATGACGTAGAAAATACCATGTTTTCTGATGGCTATTACAGATAGCTGCATTGTACTCATGATCCTGTGGCAGTGTCATGAGATGTTATAAGCAGGCGTATACAAAATTCCTCAATATCACACCATGAAATCAGATGGTCTCAGTTGATTGATAGAGAACTGCAAGGTCTGGGGACATGTTACCAGATAGCGACCTAGTTCACTAAAATACAGCTAGTCCTGTTGGGAACTGTATCTCATAGCCTTGATTTGTAGCATCCCACACGTGGATCTGTCTGATCAGCCTTACTGTAAGTTGCAGCAGACATCTGTGGAAACTGGCAAACAAGTACAAAAATAAATCCAAGTTATCCAGGAGACCCTGTCAGCTTTTAAAATGTTCTTACACAAAGGCACTCCTGGAATTTGCACAACCTCGGACTCATTACCACAGGGACCTGTAGTTATATGGGGAGGACAAATAAACAGTGGCCCTGCAGGAAGATGAAATTCCTCAACAAGTCAATCTGTCCCTACTTTCTTATCCTTCATATAGAGGAAAAAAAAAAAAAAAAATCTCATAATCATGTATAAACGAGGAATCACTTAACTAAGCTCAGCAAAGATATTCTGGAATTGCTACTGCTGTTAAGAAGAATAATTTTATATTATATAAAATCTAGAAGGATATTTAATTTCTAAAATAAAGAAATTACATTCCAGTCTTGCAAAGAATTTATATGTGTCCTAAATTCCACGCAAAAAAGTTAAAGCTGAAATTATACTGTCCTGAAATCTATGGAAAAACTGAATGGAATCAGGATTTCCCTATATTGAATTCTACCTTCAATTTTGCAAAAGAGCATTATGCAAAAGTTCAAAGGTTCTAGAAAGGTTATCATTGATGAAATAGCAACCCATTTTTTTCCCATACATGCTAAACTCTTTTCATGACTGGAAAAATCATTCTTTCAAAAAATCTCAGTGGCTTAGAAAACACAGGAGTATAATTCTACCAGTTCAGCACTGTAATACTGGCTTTAAAGGGCTGCAGCATTAGGGAAATATCAGCCTCGTATCAGCACAGAAGTTGAAAATACCTGTGCAAACCCAAATAAAAACAAAGGAGATTTGCATTGCCTTCTACTGTATTTGATCAAGCTCTTTCTGGATAGACGTAACAGTTCATCATTCATATACAGATAAAAACATGTCTTTGCTTTTCAGGTGGTTTTACTTATTTATTTGTGTGCTGGTTTTCTTATAACTACTCAGCTATTTAACCTGTCACACTTAAATGAATCATTTCCAAAATGCTTGATGAAATTTTGCACCCAGTGCAATGTGAAAGGAAAACGATAGTAAAAGCCTGAAATTGTTTAAACAGCAAAACCAGAAAATGTCATCTCGAAGTCCCGCCTGTTACTATTGCTTCAATTTCTCCTATCACTCCTTCTCCACATAATGGAGTTCCATCTGACTGATCTCCTTAGGCGTTGTTTTAGCCATCCGTATTTCCTTCTCACAGACAGTCTCCCAGTTCTAGCATGTTGTTTTCCGTGTATGGAAAGCATAGGGATCTGGAGATTGGTATATCCCTAATGCTAAGTCCAAATACAGACTATTGTTTGCTGTAGAGAACAGACACCTCTGAAACGATGGCAGCAAGACAGCAGTTAAACTTGTAGTCCCATTACTAACAGAGATCACCTAAGAGGCATGTTTTTGGATATACATATGCATAAGGGAAGACTCTCTCTACCGAAAGAAAAGAAGTTGAAGACAGTGTTTAATCAAGATCTGAGACCTATCTAGAAGCTACATTACTCAGCAAGTAAAAAATTATAGACTCAGTGAATAGAGGTAAGATGCTTTGGCTCTGTAACATAAAAGGTCAGGCTTGACTGTCATACTGGTCTTCTCCAGACTTAAAAATGTAAGAAATTTTAGCTGAAAATACTAAACAGATATAAAGGTAAGCCAAGACAATCATTGTGCGTAATGTTGCAGTTAGCCAGCACAGACATTATGAGAGAGTCACGTGCTCTTCCTTGGGAATTTAGCATTTACTCATGATTGCCCCATGTAACAAAACCAGGACCTTTATTTTTAATACGGCATCTCACTGAAACAAGGAAGCAGAATCTTCCAGTATCATTTTCTACAACAGAACACCTACTATGCAGCAGTTCAAAGGCACTATAAAATCTCATATTGATGAAACAGACAGCCCTATCATTTTTCATGTTTACATTCCTTTCCCAGTGACGAACTCCCCTCCCCCCAGATCTCAGTGCCTTAGGAAAGAAAGAAATTACCTGCAACCAGAGTCTGTCACTGGAGTCTGTTCCACCATTGGCAGTGCACTGAAAAGTAGCAAATTGTCCTGCATTGACTTCCACACTCTGAAGACGCAAGAAATGGGGAGTTTTTGCTGTTAGAAGAATAGATAAAGCATGGAAGTTACACAACATGGAAGTACTCACTACGAATAATACACCAAGCAAATTAAATAAATAAAATTATTAAAATTAATTATTAAAAATAATTAAATAAACCTGCTTTAAAAGGTTCAAATCACTGACTACACATTAGATTTTAGGTTGGTTTACTTCCATACCTACGAAAGAGCAGAAGAGAAGGGTGCTATTTAATTGTTCCTGCTGTGTAAATTATCTTAGCTCAGCATCCTTCTTGCAGTAACAGTCTATTAATAAAGGTCATATTGGAAACTAATTACATTTTGAACAAAAACCTATTAGATACTTACACTACCGACTAGACAAAACAGTAAGAAGTTGAGTGATGTTGTCAGGGAAACAGGTTTTTCTTTTTAACCAGGTAGAGCATCTATAGAGGAGATGCTTTAGAAATGTAGCACACCAAACAGCTAAAATACTAACATAACACTTCTCATCAACTACAGCTGTATTCTTTAAATACAATTCTTTTCAACAACACTGCAGAAAAAAACAAAACACAATGCATTCTCCATACCAATACTTATGTTTCATTTAGAAAGAGAAAACACTCCTAGTAAAAATTAAAGCAATACAGCTACAAATAACCTAATGAATGAAATAGATATTCAAACAAGAACTCTGTCCACTGAAGGAGGAAAGAAAGCATGTGTATTTTTGTTTTACTGGAAAGAGTCAACCACGTGACACAGAAAAAAACACAGATATTTGATACAGAGACTTATCCTTGAAAAGGCAGTATTCCTCAACCATTCAAATCCTACTACAGGCAAATGGGGACTTTTTGCACTGTCTATAATAGCAGGTAAGCCAGGCTCTGAACATTGCTTTCAGACATGGAAATATTAGTGCTAACAATAAACTGGCAAACTAAACATTCATTTTCTAGCAGAGCATCACAACCATTTAAAGTGTTGATGACATTTTCTTAAAAGACCTCATCACTGGGAGAAATAGCAGTTTTAAGGAATTTATAAATAACCAGCTACCAGAATTAAAGAAAAAGTTGCTTACTATCTAGTATAAGGCAGCATAAGAAGGAGGAGATGGAATAAAATAGCCCAAATTAATATCTAACCATGGAAGGAAATATTTTCTTCATAACTGTCCTTATGACAAATTTACTAGACATACCAGGTTTTTTTTCTAAACTCTTCCCAGTTAGGACAGACAGACTTTAGGCCAAAGTCATCCTCTTCTTTGCCTATCAAACTATTAATGTCTGACTATCCAGTAAAATTCTTCAGTAAGTTCAACATTTCTCAGTCACTTTATTTTTTACACCTGCTTTTACCCCACTTGGTTTTTTTCTTAGTCTTCCTAAACTCTGGAAAACTAGCCTTCCTGAATTACCAGATACGGCCTAAGTGGAGAAGGGCATTAGGTTTTAAAAACAAACACACACACACACACACACACACACACACAAAGAAAAACCCCAACCACCCACCACAAGCCATCCCTTTCTGTTCTATGTGCTTTCAACTTGCTTTCTGCTTGGTCTTTGTCTGTACTACCCAAATATTTTTCCCATTTCAATTTTTGTTTGAAGAGTTAATAATTCCAAAAGTATTTTTTCTGGCAATATACAGAAAGAATAGCATTATGAGTCTTGCAAAGTTTTAGACACATGATAGTTCTATTCCAATTTTCACACTTTTTCAGTTTTCTTGTAGACAATGTAACTGTTTTGATGTCTTAGTTTCTAAGATTTCAATTACTTCATCAAAGAATTTTTCATTAAAGCTTTTGCATTTTAACACTGTCACGTTAGAACTCTACGCACTATGGGGTATAACAGTCTCCAAGAGCTACTTGCAGGTTTTGAGAACTGATTGGTACAAATGCACAGATCAAACCTCTCAAAATCTGTATAACAAAAATTATTAAGCTGATAAAATGCTGCTTTCAACTTCTCCTACCTGAACCGAAGATATAAATTCAAAATACAGAAGCACAAATACTGCCTAACAACATGAGAGCCTGCTGTGTTTATTAGAACTAAGTGATTCAGAAATAACGGCTGCTGATTCTGCATAACTGTCTCTGTATTTGAAAAAATGTCTGTGTCTTCTTGCCTCTAACAATAAAACCATTTTTATGAGGTGCTCTGGTACTAACCAATAAACCACTTTTTATTTTAAATTGCAGCTTTTACTTACAAGCCACAAAGAATGCATACATGTATCATATGGCATAAGAGGAAGTTTGTGTCTTTTTCCCCACTCAATCATTTGGTCAGTAGGATTACAACCTATAATCCTATGTATGATATTAATACACCTTATTTAACAAATAGCGAATATGTGAAATAAATTTAAGTAGTCTGTTCAATTACATCTGGATTACTATGTTAAAGTTTTAAGTTACAAGGTTTTGTTTTAACAGCAATTTTAAAAGAACTTAGGATAGTTTATGACATATCCTTAATAACGGGATAAGGAAACAACTGAAATATAAGCAAGTAAAACAGTGCAGAAATTGAGCCATGAACCCAAAGTACAATACCTGGGGAAGTACCCTCAGCAACCTTGCTTAGCAAAGCCTCAGCCCTCAGCCAGCTGAGTTCTCTTCCTTCTAAGCCTTGGAAAAAATAATCATATGTATTCAGCTCTTATGTTGTTCATCTGCTCGCACTAATGCCTCAGCTTGTGGCGGCACTGAATTTTTGATGGTGATAGAAAACTGGTCAACAAATCTTGATGACTTTTGTTCTGAAGGAGTCATTAGACGGCCCAGTTAGACTCTGGGGCTTATGCCAAGCACTGTACACAAGATGTATATAGGAGATGTTTTTAAAGCCAATAAGGTGCAAGTGCTCAAATGCTAGCAACACTTTGTACATATTCAGCCTAAATTTATAGCAGTGATATTGTTTTCTGACATTTTCTGTATCTTTTGCTTCACATTTATTAAAGCATAGTGGCACATTCATTTTAGAGGGCCGGCTTTAAAATGGCAGATAGGTACTTACTACATGGATGTCCTAAAACTTTCACTTCATCAATAGCCACATATCCTGGGTGACCTGAAGTGACCACTTCAAAAACAACCTGAGAAACAAAAAGAGAATTTCAGTTAGCAGCTTTATAACACAGGGAATATAAAAAAAAAAACAGTGTTGCCAAAAAATACATCAACTTTTTTAACTTGTTGAGAACACCTTGAAAACAAACTACCATCAAAAAAACCCTGAAAATGTGCTGTTCTTATCATTAAAATGAACCAGAACATAAATCACATTTTTTTCATGTTTATACTATTTTTTGGAGATTTACAAGTATGATCATATATAGCTATGAGAAATAACCAAATCCCCCAAATATTTAGTCTGCCAAAGTAGTTACCTAATAATCACTTTATTTTCAATTCTTTGTCTTGCAGAATAAACTCCTACTTTTATTTAAAAAAATACAGTTCTGCAGTATACAGAGATTTGCACGGTATCAGACACAAACATACCTATTTTTATGAATGTATTTTCCATGCTCTTAATCTTCCACCAAATGTAGTGAATTAAGTAAAGCAGATCCATTTGCCACGGTTTGTTTAATGGCTATAAATAGGTCACAAAATAAATGGACCGTTCTTGTCGTTTGAATTAAGTACACTCAAAAGTAAACCTCTCCAAACTTCGGCAGCCTTAGCTTTGAACATTCCAAGAATGTTTATGTGGAACAGAAGAAAATACGCCAGGAACATTAGCAGGTACATTTCCAAACCAATGTTCAAGAAGTTCATGCTCAAATCCAGGTTGCGAATTTTTTTTTTAATGCTTCCCTTTTGCTTGGAAAGTTAACTCTAATTGCCTCTTGTAACCAGTCTCAGAAGTACACTGAGGAAGACAAAGTTTAGAAACTATTTTTCATGCATATGCTGTACTTGACCTTGGAACAGATGCAGAAGGACACTACGTACTATATCCTTTATTAAAATTATTTCAGCAAAAGGAGAAAGGTACAGAATGCAAACACATCACAAGGATAACATACAGCCTCGTAATATTGTATCACAGTTTCCTGATGATGAATAAACACTGGCAGAGTACTGATTCTGATTTTAGAAAAAACCTTGAGGTGAGCAAATTCTTCACTACTTCCTGCCTCTGTCTTCTCCCATCTTTCTCATTATTCCATCTGTGGACACCAATCCTGTTTTTCTCTCCCAGACATCATAGAAACATAGAATCATAAAATGCTTTGGGTTGGAAGGGACCTTTAGAGGTCGTTGAGCCCAACGCCCCTGCAGTAAGCAGGGACATCTTCAACTTGATCAGTTTGCTGAGAGCCCCGTCCAACCTGACCTTGAATGTTTCTAGGGATGGGGCCTCCAGTACCTCTCTGGGCAACCCATTCTAGTGTTTCACCACACCCACTGTAAAAAGTTTCTTCCTTAATATCCAATCTAAATCTACCCTCCTTTAGTTTAAAGCCATTACTCCTATCATCTTCCTAAACTCTGTCCATTTCTCCCTCTCAATGTCACTGGAGTGAAATTGCCATAAATACGGCTTTAACTCCATATGGCTGACAAGGAAAAAAATACTTTTCATTCTAGTTCTGTCTCTTGTCCACACAAAAATTTCAATGTACAGTGCCAGTGTTGCCCCCAGGTGAACCAGGCAGCAATAAGAAAACACAAGACAGCAATGAGAAAAGTCCAAAAGCCACCAAAGAAATTTTGCAGAAACAAGTTCTGCAAGAAAAGGATTATTCAGTCACAAGCCCCAGCCTGTGGCCTTATAAATGCCCGATGGCACTCTGATGGTGCTTAAAGTTGATATTGATGATTCACAGCAACAGAGTGGACAGGGTATGGATTTGGCTCCCAGCATTCAGTAGAGCATCCAGAGTAAGACCATTCCAAATTTCAAAGCATCTCTTTTCTACAAAGAAGAAAATCTCCTGGTGGAACTGGTCTTAGGAACTATCTTGGGAAGCAAAAGTTCTTAAAGAAGAAAAAAGCAGAAGCTCTTAAAGAATAACTAGCATTCAAAGGCCTGAAAGAGCTTTTCCAACTCATTCTTACCCTCATCTGAACAGTCAAAATGGAAATACAGAGAGACAGGTGACATGCACAAAGTAACCCTAAGTTTTGACAGCAATGCAAGACCCAGAATGCAGCTCCTGTTTTCACTCACTGAACTCTGAAAAAAGAACAAACATTTCTCTCTATTAACAAATGTGACAAACAGTTTTATGTTCTCAGTTTTTGTTACGCTCTCTGAAAAAAATGGTTATGCTGATGTCCTTGGAAGAAGGAGAGTGTTCTATTTTTTTAAGAGCTACCAAGACTATTCAAAACAGAGAAGTCTGGAGGGCATGAGAACCATGGCATAGCCCCAGGAACCTGCAGTTAATGGAGGGATGTTACAGCACGGTGGTGAAGAACAGGGAGCAGCCAGCCAGGTCTCAGAAATGGTGGAAAAGTGTCCCAGGGAAATATGCTGCCACTAACAAAGTCATTGAGTTAACTGAATCTAAGTATGGGGGCAAAGGCCTGCCCGTAAAAACACAGAGGGCTGGGGACAGTTACTGATTCCTCTCCTGTATTCCCTAGTGGCTTTGAGTTTTCTCTGTTAAGAAGAAAAAAAAACAGTTAACTTTCTAGTTTTTATTGAAATATAACTTATTAAAAAAAAAAACCCAAACAACAAACAACTCCCTCTCTTTTGGAGCACTCAGTATAAGGAGAAAATCTGCGCAAAGCCATCTGAAAGGTCTACCTTGTCCACGATCCCATCACTGCAGAGCAGAGGAAGATTTTTCAGGTTCCTCACTTTTAGATATGCTAAATTCTAGAAAACCCGAGGAGGAATGGACACACGCACATCTCTGAAGCAACCAGCCAGACCAGTCAGAAGTTTTCTGCAAAAAATATTACTGCCAGATAATGGGGATTTAATTATTTAAAAAAAAAAAAGTTGCATAAAAGTACCTTTTCCAAAGGATTACCTGACTTCCAGCAAAACAAACACTTGAGCTCTACCAAAGAATCAAAATAATTTCTATAATTCATAACTGGGGAGCTTAGCTACAGGCTCTCCGAGAGGTTTTAAGTACTTCATATACTCACAGACAAAAAAAGCTTGTATAGATTCTAAACACAGACCCGTTCCTTCAGTTCACAGGCAGAAACTACATCCTTGAAATAACTGAATTGGACCTGCCTGTGACAACAGACAAAGATTCAATGAATGATCTAAAATATCCTGCTGTATCTCCAGACAACATACCAAAAATGTCATTACCACAAATAAGCCAGGCAATGTATCAAGAAACTGCCAGCTGGACATACTATTAAATTACAATTACTGTCATTAAAGAGGGCATGTTCCAAAGAAAAGTAATACAAATTGAAATATTGTCAGTTTAATCATGCTTCCGTTAAAAGCAATAGACAAGCCGATATCAACTTTAATGATCGTACGTTTTGGTCTCTTCTGACATAAAATACGCAATTTTTAGTAAATGGAAAGAGACACTACAGCCATCGTCAAAGAGACATCGCTGACATGCCTTTTGCTTCATGTATAAAAGAACATGACACCTATTCCAAGTACAGTAATATAATTTCCATTCTGTTCGCATGCTGTGAAATACTATCAACTGCTGTATCCAAATACAGTATTTTGGGGGTTTTTTAATTAATAAATGAAGATTATGGACTAAAATATTTGCTTAACTAAGCATTTTCCCTTCTTACACTAAAAAAAAAATAATCTGATCGTATGCATGACACGTTTCTGAAAGTCCTAGTCAGTGTGCTGTACACTGTAAGAGGGTGCTCAGGAATGGACCTAGAAACACTTCTGGTAGCTCATTTATTCATTGAAAAGCTTCTATTAGGGATGTCAAGACTATTCACAAGCCTGGATCGGTTTTGTTAGTAATTTCACTAGAAATGAGACCTAGAAAATTATTTCACATCCGGTTTTTTCCATCATTTCACATTTGAAAAGTTGCTTGTCTTGTAGAAGTTAATATTTTTATTCCCGCCTCCAAACTTAGCCTTTCCTCATCGCTGACGCAATACCTGCAGGCAACATGAAAGACCGCAGTCAAAACAGAGACAACACTCCAGCAACGTCAGACTGGGCAGCCCTTGGATTTTTCGCCTATTATTCCATCACCTTATCAGTCCGGAAACAACCGGTTAAAACACTGAATTCATTTGCTCAGGAAAAACTCTGCCAAACGTTGGCCTGAGAGCTGTTTTACACCATTCTCCCCCTCGCAGGCCTGCCAAACAGGAACGAGGGAAGCGGCTTAGCATTGCACTGTCCCCGATCCTCCCTGCTTCAGTGAAGAGCAAAATTAGCTTTTCATTCCTGCCACTTCCCCTTTCTACAAATGAACAAAGAAAGGGGGTCTGCTCACCAACATAAATGCTTACTGCGGCAAATGTGCAACTCGAGATAACTTGTCTGTTGCAAAGAACAATAGAAATAAACAGGTTTTGTTGCCACACAACCTGACTCCGTAAATTCCTGTCTTTGTTGTTGCAAAATTACGCTTTTAGTCAAAAGGTGGATTGTACCTAATATAAACACACTCTACTTCACATGACTTTAAAATAGCACTTTGCAAAAACAAGAAAGAGAAAGGAGTATTAAGCAAGCTACTTGGCGTCAGGCTGCAGGCCTGCACCCCCCGTAAGCAGGCAGGGATGTATCACACGCTGCCCGCAGCACGCCCTGCGCTCTCCCCTCTGCCTGCCGCGCTTTGCTGCACAGAGTGCCTTTCTTTGACTGTATTTTACAAGGCGTTGGGAACGGTCTCCCTCCAGAAAATTGGCAATGCCTTGTACCCCGCTGAGTTGAGCTCTTCCCCCGCTTTTGACTTGTCCTACGGCTACCCGCTTTATCAGTGGAGCACGATCACAGCGACTGCTGCCTCACCAAAGCCACAGGAAGGACGGTTCCTAACCTGGTCCTTCCCAAGCCCCGCAGAAACCCGTCACAGCTTATTGACTTGGGCTGCCTAAAACATGGTTAGGCCTCCCTGGCTGGGAATTCGTTTTATGCCATTTCCCTCCCCACCTCTCACTCCTACACAACTACCATTCCACACTCACACGTGCACCCAAGCACATTAAACAACATTTTGATGGTTGCTGCCAACTTGAGATTCCAAAGAAGCCTCTTATGGGTTGCAACTGCAACTGCAACTCTTATGGGAGCAACACTGAAAACTGGGCTCCTGACATTAATGCTTATTAAATCTAATTCTTCTCCTTTTGTTTTTAAACCAGTTGTTGCCTTTCCCCTCTCTACTGAAGGCCCAGGAGCTCTCTTGGTTTCGGAACAAGGGGCTGGAGAAAATAACAGAGCCCTGTGTATATGACATAAAGCCCACTCCTGCTTACTCTTGGCCATTTTCAGACTGCTGGGGTTTTTAAATTTAGGTATGCGGTCTGCCCTGGTGCATCTTTCTCAAAATAACTATTCCCAAATCACCCAACTCAATGAAGAAGAGCTATTTAAGATGCCTGACACAGGGTTGTAATTCAAAATGCAATATGCATTTCAAAGTTTCTTTTGAGTTCAAGGCACAGTTCAGGAACCATATGCGTGCAGTTGAATGCAACACACACAACACACGAGAACGTGAGCCTGACCTTTACTGCACAAGAAGCTTAATCCTCTGTCCTAGCTGATGACTTCAGTACACTGCATGAGCCAAGCTCCAAGCAAAGCATGTACAAAGCAGGTTATGAAAGAAATGAAAGTTCAACTCCAGATTTGAAAAGGTAGGTTGGATCTACTGCTTCTTATTCCCTAAACTACTAATTTACAGGGGAAAGTGTCAGAATGGTAAAGGGTAAATCTCATCTCAGTGTGAAGTGATACCATGTAACTCCTTTGTGTCCTTACTAAAAAAGATCAGGAATTACTGCCAGGCTCTTATCCCCTTTTTTCATTCCAGCTTCATAGGAATTTATGTTTAAAGAAGGTGCAGTGGCATTGCGAGTAGCATTACTCCACTGGAAGCTATTTTTAATCCTTTCAATTCCATTTCTGGATATTAAAACTGCAGTGTTTGCTGGTTTAGTTGATCAAGATTTGTTTCAGCTCAGTGCTGCCATGCCTGACTCCCAGCAAAGTACAAAGCAAATAATTCAAAATATAAAAACGGATAGGGGGACAGCGTGTAACTTGCAACAGTGCTGTGTCAAATTGCTTGTTTGCAGGATTAGGAGCTGGAAACACAAGCCACTCACCAGACTCAACCCAGTAGTGGTACTTCACATATTGTAAAGTTCCAAAACTGCAATGCTTCAAAAATGTAAAATATATTTAAGATACTAATAAATGTTCTGAGAATCATTAACTAACTAGGGAAAAAAAAATTACTCCCCCACAAAAAAGATAAAACAAGAAAGCCACCCTGAAATCAATCTTGCTGAAAGATCCAAATGAGGGAAAAAAAAACGAAATGAAATGAAATGAAATGAAATGAAAAGAAACGAAAAGAAAAGAAAAGAAAAGAAAAGAAAAGAAAAGAAAAGAAAAGAAAAGAAAAGAAAAGAAAAGAAAAGAAAAGAAAAGAAAAGAAAAGAAAAGAAAAGAAAAGAAACAAAAAGAAAAGAAAAGAAAAGAAAAGAAAAGAAAAGAAAAGAAAAGAAAAGAAAAGAAAAGAAAAGAAAAGAAAAGAAAAGAAAAGAAAAGAGAAAACCCCCCCAAACCCCTCCCGCCCTCTCCTCGGTAAGTAAAAGTAAGCCTTTTCAGGGCTTACTTTTATCTCAAAGCATCAATTCAGAGCCTCTCAACCTACTGAGACTGCTCCCCAAGAATCTCAAAGCAAGCCCACCAATACCCATAGAAATCTACAGAGCATTTATTCCTCTTTTTCTGTGTACATCCTAATTCTACTCAGGTAAGGGGGGGTGAAGGTTTTAGTAATTATGTGAAGCCTTGTTTTGTTTGCAGGTTGTCTCTAATGGCATGATAAACTCCTCGATGCTCTTGCTTAAAATGCACCAAGGAGACAACAGCTCAGTAAAGCAAACAATTTCTCCTATGACCAATGATAAAACACAGAAGCCAATGCTCCCTCAGGGCACCACTCCTAAGGGGATTTTATAATACAGAAGACAGACTAGCTCCTGTAGAAATATCCCAGATACTTTGAAACAAATGGCTCGGAGACCAGAAGTCACAGCAGAAAAGAACAAGCTGTGCTGATTATCTTTGACCCCTAAAAGGTGTTTGGCAGCTTGAACCCACGTTACTGCAACTACACCCTAATCAGCAACTGGACTGCAATGCAGACGTACCCTAAAGTCAAAGGCAAATGTTAAGCACTGGCACTTAGAAGACCATTAATTATGGAATTAAGTGTATCCTTAATCACCAGAATACTGGACAATTTAAGTTTAAATAAGCAGTAACTAAACTACAATTACGTTATTACACGCAGGTTATCATTGTAATTTATATACATAGTACAGCTTTCATATGGGGTAAAACCTACACAAATAATTACCTAGTAAAAAGAAAAGTGTATACTAAAAGAAATTAATTACTGTGTTCAGAAGCTGTACTTCTGAAGAGTCAATTCTAAATGGAAACCCAACATGAAAGGTATTAACAAGCTTGGATAACTGGTGCAACAATAATAAAATACTGTTAATTATTAAATCTTTTGGACGCTTTGCATATGTATGTTAATAATACGTGGTTTAAACAAATAAACCTTTAGAAGCTGGATTAAAATTCACTTCACACTACACAATCTAGTTTCTAGTCAGCTACCATTAGTGGGAGTTATTTTGCCTATATTTTTCATGAATCAACAGCAAAACAAGCCAATACCACTGTCTTTTTAAGCATCCTGAATTGTATAAATATTATAACTCTGAAGTGTTATCAGGTAATTTGTCTTCAGAGTTCTGTAGTATATTTTGGTTTCATTTGCAGCTAGACACCCTGTAGGTGTCCTACTAATGGAATGGAATTATAAGGCATTCACAAACATGCATGGATATGTGATTTAAAACACAACAAAGAAAATCACAAAATTACATTGCTTTGTCCCTTCACCTACTAACCCAGAGTCTTTTCCCAAAGATTACTCATCGGGAAGCTACCAACCTTGATATATGAAAAGTTAAAAAGGGCCCTAACATTCCTTAAAAATCTTCTTAGCGGACTTTTCTTAATTTTGTTCAGTAAGGTCAGCCAGCCTCAGAAAACCCCTGGGAGGAAGTCTTGTACATTTTGGAGGTTATGTGAGAAACACACGGGTTTGTGCCAAAAGAGGTCGGAGTTTTGGAATCAGATGAATAGCAGCTTAGGAAACAGACCTGGTGGTGGACATGTGTCAGATGGGTCCTCTGCCTTCTTCCACCATACATGCAGTCATTTGAGCTCTCACCTAACTCGGACATACACTTTCACAAGATCTACATGCATCCCTCTCTCCTCTTCCTGCCCTCTTTCAGCAGCTTGCAGATAATTTCCTGCCTCCCCCCAAAACAGACTTTGTGAAGAAAAAGCATGAAAACAGATGAAAAGAGTTCAGAAACAATGAGAAAATGCACTGGGAGACTGAGGAAATTGCATCACATTTCTGAGAGGATGGAGGCAACCAAAATGGAGACAATTGACCATAGCTGTCAAAATGGAGACAGAGCTTCCCCAAGAATAAATTAGCTTACCTACAGTGAAACCAGTGAAGCTACACTATTTTACACGGATTCCTTAGACTGCTACAAATATTACTATAGCATAAGACATTTTGGCACATCAGCTAAATTGCAATACCTAACCAGGTATTATTTCAGACTGTATGCAGCAAATGCAAAGAAAATTACTTACTATACTTCTCGGTGAAAGAAAGATTATATAAAAATTTCTGTATTTCCAGAGGCAGAGAGCACACGGAATCCATTACAGACGCAGGTGTCTATTACATTATCAGCTGATGCATGGTAATTTGCTAAACTGCAGTACCCCATCCAAGCATATAAGGGTTCACCTACAAATAAGGGTGAACAGTCCAGATGGCAGGTCATGACGAGAAAGCGGACTAGAAAGGTTATCTTTCTACTTCTATGGCTGATTCCTCAGATATCAGTTAGATGCATCATATTGATAGAAATCCGACACAGATTATTACTAATATCAATAACATTTGAAACTGTCAGAGCTTGCCTGTATTTTTATTAACATGTTAATTTAGCTTAAATTTACTAGAAGTCAGGGCTGCTTCTATTAAAATTCCTCTGTCCACATTAGCATTTTGGCTCCCTAGAGGGAGGCTTTGAAGCACAATCCTCATCTTTACTGACTGCTGGTTCACAGAGCAGTTCTGTTGCATAAAAACCAGACTCCTTTCAGAAGAATGGGAATTGGAAGCTCCTCTACTAATTCACTCTAAACCCAGATGGGGACATTATGGTCCAGACTTAGGCATGATCGACACAGTCACACATTCACCCAGTGTCTGCAAAATGTGCATGTACTACATAGCGCTCCTGAACCACCCAGCATGCTCGCAAAACCCTCCAGTAGATTCCATGTTATAAACCACCCAGAGTTATATCCGACATCAGCCACGAAATTGTCTTTGGGATGCTCTACTTTTCTCCCATCATCCACTGAGGCTAACACCACAGACTGGTTCTCGTTTTTTCAGTCAAGACAGAATGGCTTTTTGGCATTACTGGAGGGCAGTCTCGACACTGGCATCAACTTGGTAACACGGGGTCCACAGCCCTGCACTAAGGTCATTAGAATCATGGAGTATTTGAGTTGGAAAGGACCCATAAGAATCATTGAGTCCAACTGCCTGCTCCTTGCAGGACTACCTAAAACTACACCATGTGCCTAAGAGCATTGTCCAAACACTCCTTGAATTTTGACAGGCAACAAAATACACATTGCCCTTTCACTCTTTGAGATGTAAAGGTATGGCCAAACCAAGCTTGGACTCTGTGATCAGGATACAGCCTCACGCTCCAGAGAGGCGGGTAGTACACAGCATTTCCCACAATGCTGAGATGAACCTCAACTTTGCTAATATGCCTGCCCTTCTGGAAAAGGAGCCAGTATTCCCTCATCCAGTCCGTGGCCAATTATAGGAGATCCACATCATGAGTCCTCCCAGTCAAGTTTGTTGACATGTCCATAAACTTACCCTGAATCCTCTCCAGGAAGCCTCGACGATGCAGTTGTAGCAATTCCTAGCCACGATGGGCAGAGCACTGGATGCAGATGTGGACCCTGTCAATACCCCATACATTACCAAGGAACACACTATCAGAGGCAAGAGGAAATGAATGATTGTGTTCTTTTGGGTCTGCAAGTATTGCACCCACTGCCAGGTGTCCCGTGTCCCAAGGACAGGATGGTCCTGGCACTCCAAACTCATCTTTTGGACCAGGACTTTCTGTCAATTGTGGGTGAAGCAATCACAGAGGGAAAGACTCCAGAAAGTTCTTGAGCTTGTTTTTTTTTTTTTTTTCCTTAGAGGAAAAAGGGTTCAAAAGGAACAGCTTCAGTTCACTTGAGACATCCTCACAGATCAGCCACTGCAGCCACAGAAAGTTGTCCCTATAACCCCCTAGAGTACCTTGCAGTGGATATTGCCAAACTCAAAATGAAATATGACGAGGTACCAAATGCCTGATCACCCTAAACAGCACATGCAGAAACAGAAGCAAGGCTCTGCCACATGTGACACTGGTAGTCAGGGCATTGATGCAGGAATTAAGACACTGTCACCCCCTGGAACAACACTGTGGAAAGACAACATTGTACTTCCTAGGGAGGCTTGCAGTTCAAAGAACCCCCATCTTTGGGACAGCTTTTCTTCAGGAAGCTTCAAACCATAAATACAGTGACAATGCTCAGCACAGGGGACCAAATAAAATCCAAACCAAACTTTCCAAACTGCAAGAGAAGATGAGAGGAGCCTCAATAACATCTTTGATATACTGGTCTGCTCTTATTACACCAAATTACTTGCTTGTGGAGACATGAGACTATATTTTGATGCGAAGAGGGAGAAAAACTGCTGAACTAGTATACAACAGCAAGTAACTCTATAATCTGTAAACTTTCCTCCAGAAAAGCAGCACCCTAAGGAACTGTCAAGTGAAATTCTCCCAAAAATTTTAGGATGTAATCAGAAGCCCACTCCTACAATATCTACTGTTATATTTACGATTACTACTGGGCAGAACAAATGGATATTGTGTTCAACTGAAGACTCAAACTGAGGATCCAAAGGATTCTGCTGGTTCTAAAGCAGCAAGTATTGCTGATCTAAATCAAACCTGAAAACTCTACTGCAATAAAATCTACTGGCATTAAAGTCCAGCATCCCTACTGAACTGAAAGAATGAGTGAATTTATTGTACAGAAATAGAGGCAATTGACTGAAATCAATGTTAAATTTTCTAAATTTTTGTAATACAATTATTTTACCCACATTTAAAGCATGTTTGTGAATACATTTCATACACTTGTATAAATATATGTAGATACATAAACACAGCCATATATATGTAAAAAATTTAGCATCATCTACAAAAAAATAATTAAGATAAAGATCAACAAAACATACTGAAAGATATTTTCATTTAAATTCAAACTGATTATTAAGAACCAGGTGACTATTATGAGAAACAAAATTTCGTAAGAAGTAAAACATACCTGATAAAAACTGGGCCAGAAAGTGCTAATTGCCAGTTCTGCTCTGTTCCAAGTAGCAGTGATAGATGTGTTCCAGATTGGGTTACCAATAGGACCATCATTAACTTTCACATATATATTCAAAGTGCCAGGGCTAGATCCACTCTTGCTTGAAACATAATAGTGGAAATCAATACAATGCGTATCATTTTCTTTCAGATGGGGCAGCAGGAGGTGAGCTTTCTGTCCCGCAAATCTCCCAGATGTATTCACCAACATGAACGAACCTGCAAAACAAAGTCATTAGTTCAATTTCTTCTTTATTTTATTTTCCTCTCCCTAATATGGTGGTCTGTAAATAAAGCATCATTAAAAAAAAAAAATCATTTTGCTTTTACTAACATAACAGTAATTTGTATTCGGTTGGTATGTAATCTCAAATTACCTTTGAGAATCTCAAGGTTCTTTTCCAAAGCTAGTAAATATTAGAATCGTTATTTCACAGTTGGAGAGAGACACACACAAAAAAAAACCCAACATTGAAGTGATCTGCACTGTGTTGAATCTACAGATGTTTGAAGAGAATCAATTGTAGGTTCCAACTATCCAAGCATGTCCATATCCAGAGTCTGTATTGGGTTTGCGTGGCAAGGGTTTGGTAGTGGTGGGGGCTACAGGGGTGGCTTCTGTGAGAAGCTGCCAGAAGCTTCCCCGTGTCCAATAGAGCCAATGCCAGCCAGCTCCAAGACAGACCCACCACTGGGCAAGACTGAGCCCATCAGCCACGGTGGTAACATCTCTGGGAGAACGTATTTAAGAAGAGGGGAAAAAAGCCTGTGCAACTGCAGCCAGAGAAACGAGTAAGAATATGTGAGAGAAACAACTCTGCAGACACCCAACATCAGAGAAGAAGGAGGGGGAAGAGGTGCTGCAGGCGCCAGAGCAGAGATTCCCCTGCAGCACGTGCTGAAGACCATGGTGAGGCAGGCTGTCCCCCTGCAGCCCATGGAAGTCCATGGCGGAGCAGATATTCACCTGCAGCCCCTAGAGGGCCCCACTCCAGAGCAGGTGGATGCCTGAAGGAGGCTGTGACCTCGTGGAGAGCCCATGCTGGAGCAGGCTCCTGGCAGGACCCATGGAGAGAGGACCCCATGCTGGAGCAGGTTTGCTGGCAGGACTTGTGACCCTGTGGGGGACCCACGCTGGAGCACTTTGTGAAGAACTGCAGCCCATGGGAAGGACTCACATTGGAAAAATTAATGGAGGACTGTCTCCCATGGGAGGAACCCCACGCTGGAGCAGGGGAAGAGTGTGAGGAGTCCTCCCCCTGAGGAGGAAGGAGCAACAGAGACAACATGTGACAGACTGATCTCAACTCCCATTCCCTGTCCCTCTACGCCACTGGTGGAGAGGAGGGAGAGAAATCGGGAGTAAAGTTGAGCCCAGGAAAAAGGGAGAGTTGGGGGATGGTGGTTTTAATATTTGTTTATATATCTCATTATCCTGCTCTGAGTTGATTGGTAATAAATTAAATCAATTTCCCTGAGTTGAGTTTGTTTTGCCCGTGATGGTAATTGCTGAGTGATCTCCCTGTCCTTATCTTGACCCACAAGCCTTTTGTCATATTTTCTCCCCTGTCCATTTGAGAAGGGGGAGGTATAGAGAGGCTTTGGTGGGCACCTGCCATCCAGTCAGGATCAACCCATCACAAGAATCACAATGAAATCAAGAAGAATTATATGTGCTCAAATGGTGGGATGCAGTATATGATGTAGACGGAGTCTAAAATGTTCTCGATTCCTTAGCCTTACTCTAGCTAATCACCAGCTACATCCTTGACTGATTGTGACAATTGTCTCCTGGCCCCAAGAACTGAGAAAAGAAGGAACAAATGAAAATGCCCAGAAAATTGGTAAGCTTTACAGGGGCAAAAAAAAGAGAGGGGAGTGAATTTTACACTATGGTCCCAACTTAAACAACAAACAACAACAAATACAAAGGTATAGGTCAAAGTTATGTACAAACAACCCTTACATGAACAGCTACGCAATTTATACTCTATTCTTCAGTGCCTATTGATGTGTTTCATTGAAGCATACCTTCAAAATAATCATGTTACAGAACAGATCTGCAACTAAAGAATTTGAATGACTGTACAGTCGTTATGTTAGAAAAATAAAACATGATTTTCAAGACATTCGTATTTCTGGGTTGAACAAACCCAAAGGAAAGAATTCTATTAATACATATACTACGATATCATAGAAGGAAATAAAATTCAACAGAATGTCTACTTTGGAAAGAAAACATGTCAATAAAATACATGAGATAACTTAAACCCTGCATTTTTCATCAAAGTCAAGAAATGGATATGTTATAGGTGCATGCTATAAATGCATAGCAAGTGCTCAAACAGTTATGAGAAAACAATTTTTAATTTTTTTCTTTTTTTTACTTTGATGGGTGATGATACCTTGGAATTTCAATGAGATGCAACCTCCTAAGTCTTTTCTTGAAATGGAATTTAAGTGTTTAGAGAACCTTGCCCACATGGCACCTTTATCTTAACTAGGTTTAACCATTCAGTAATACAGTTTTGCAGTTACTTTAAATTATTTATCAAGCATAGCTTCTCTATTACTTTTCATTTTGGACAAAATAACTAGGTTTGTAAAGTTGACAAAAATGGAAATTTAATGTGATACAAAGGAATCTGAATGTTTTACTTCCTAAAAGGCATTACTCTACCAAATTTAAAGACTGTTAGATACTATAACATGTGGGGACAAATCCTTATTCATTAATTACATAAGCAGAAGTCACTGAATGTGTTTTGCATACTTTTCTAGAGAAAGCTTTTAATTTTTCATTTACCAGAAGTAAAGAAGGCAAGATTCACATGCTTTTCCACACAAGGACTGGTTTCTACAAGTTTCTGATTACACTATACTCAAATCTATAGTAAGCACACCTGCAACACTTTATTTCTTGCTGTGTTTCACAGTAATGTAAAATGCACACACACACACAGACACACACACACACGCTATTCTAGATGAAGCAGCCAAAAGGTGATAACCTTGCTCTTAACCCACCGCCACAAGCACAGGAAGAATACTCTTTATTATTACTTTTCACAAGTGCTCAACCTGTTTCAGCCTGTCACAACAGTACACCAATTTCATACAGAACGTCCTACGTGCTTTTGACTTGTAATACAAACATCTTGGAATACTCCAATGCAGAAGGAAACAAACTTACTTCCGCAAAGACATAGTAAGGAGAAGACTCCTGTCTTTAACTTATACAGAGGATACAAACCAAGTCAGTAGTCTTTGGTCTTTCCAATACTTTCTTTGGTATGATGGTTCCCAAGTTGTTTGTGGTCTTGGGTTGATCAAAGTATAAAATTCCCCTGTATTAGAATTTTGGATCCTGTTGCTCAGCAATTAACTAGGATGTTGAAGAGTGAAGAATAGACACACAGCTAGAACAATAGTTAGTCCTGCTATATTACTTGTAACACATTTCCCCACCCTTTATAACACAATAAACTTTTAAAAATAAAACCCACAAAAATATATCTGGCTATGAAAAGGAAGGAAAAAACCCATGGATCTTTGCTTAAAACAGGCAGGAAAGAAACCAATATTCCCTTCCATCACTTAGGACGTGCCCTGCTGTCCAATTTGTTTATTTAAATTTAAATTGTAAACCGCTTAAATAGTTATAATTTACTAAGTTATCAAAACAACACTTAAAGCATTCGAGAGATCACTAAAAATTAACTGGCAAACTTTTTTAAATCTTATCACCAAGAATGCCATGGAGAAATGTCTGTCTTTTCTTAGCCACCTTAAAATTTCAAACCAGTATCTTCCTGATAACCCAACCAATTTCATATTCAGTGCTGCTAAGAATCCTGCAGTCTTGACAGAATTATATTTTTAAGAACTATTTAACTTATAACATCCTGATTAATATAGTACATATTGCACAACTGAACCATGTGAAAAATTATCAGTGGCTTAAGAAAAGGAATATAGTCATCCTGTAACTCCTTTGTTGAAAGTGAAAATATATAGAAGAATGTCACTGCAAAAAGAACAAATCCTATTTTCCTTTTTTTAAGGAAACTTTAAAGAGAACTAAATGAAGCAGGAGTTATGTCATTCAGATGGTTTAGTTTTTCTGCTAGAAAGTATCTGGTACACTCTTCTTAGTTCATGAGGCAAGGAGTGGGATGTAAATGCATCCTTTTAATTGTTTGACTAAACTATCGTCTGAATCTCGGGAAATAAGACATCTAGCGGTGTCACGACAGGTAAACTACATCACATAGGTCTTCTGGGACAATGTGATTTCCCACTTGTGAAGGTCTCACCAACTAATGCTTTTGGAAGCTGAAGTTTCTTCTGCTCCAGCGTACCCAGAGCAGCACTTTCACTCATAAGACTTTCAACAGAGTTGAAAAACAAAAGAACACTCAAGCCCTCTGGTGTGACCTTCTAAACCCGGAGTTGATTAAGTAACATGTAACAGCTTGTTGTATCAAACAGTAACTTCTATTCTAGCCTGAACTTACCCTCTAGACAGCACTTAAGGAAAACTTTCCTAAAGCAAGTAGGCATGTAGACGATGGATCCAGGAACACCCAACTGTAAGAGCCTGGTGTCAGAAGAGAACAGACTTCTTGCACTAGGCACAGGCCACGACTTGTCTGCATGAGAATGAAATCCCAAAATGTCTGCACAGTAAACTATCTAAAATCAACCCGTTTAATGCTGAGCCATTTCAGGCTAGCCAATGAAGAAAAACTGAATATAGATACATCTGCAACATTACTCATCTTTGAAATCTGCGTGCTTTGCTGGAGGTACAAGAATGTGCTCTGTCTGCCTAGAATAGCTAGCACTGCTCTTCTGAAGATAAATGCTTAGGTCTTTTCTTTCAGTGGGCCAGATGAACACGAAACGTGCACACAAGAAGTCTCAGGTACACGCAACCACCAGCACGTGGACAAATCTAAAGTTCAGATGTAAGCCATCAACGTTCTGGAGGTTTGACTAAGGTTAAGCAAAAAGAAAACATGGATAATACATTTCATGGAAGCGCTCAGTCGGTGCCTTAACCCTTTATTAGCCTTTGTCTTTGAAAGGCTGCCATTTCATGGAGGAATTCAATATTTTGTTCAACAGTACCTGTTTTTCCAGGCATGTGAATTCTGATAAAGATCAACTCAGCTTCTACACCTAGTTTTAACTACAGATCTCCCCACAAGAAAAAAGAAACACAATATGTATTGAAATAAAAAGGCATGATCTTTAGACAGAAATCATTATATATTTTTTACCTAAAGCCACACTGTGCATAATGAAAAAAGTGAACTGAAGGCATTAAAATCTTTCTTACAATGTCTTTTTTTCTTCCCAAATCTAGTCAACTTGGTTGACTTCAGTGTTAAGTCATGTAGAAATTTTCTTTCAACTTTTTACTATTGTCATCTGTTAAACGGATTGCTGAAAAAACACTATGCCAGATGGTTATATAAATCTAAAGCATGTGGATAAACTCAATACACAAATAAACACTTAATTTTGACCAAAAAGAAAAAGGGGTGGGGTGGGGGGGAGATGTCCTCAGTCGTGAAAAAGGAAAAAAAAACCCACCAAAACAAACCACGGCATCCTTTCTTACAGTAGATCAGTTCTCCAGGATTGTTTATCACATGTTTGGGCACATGAGAAATAAATACAAAAAATGCAACTGCAACTATTCACTGGCATATCTACTAGGAAACAGTTATCTGCTAGGAGAGAAGGATTCAACAAGAAAACACATAAAATTGTAATAAATTCAGTACTCATTCATAAGAAGAGACCGCAAGCGCACATACTACTAAAAACATATTCCTTTTAAAGTGACTAATTTCCCTCAATGTACTTTTATGTTTAAACACACGGATAATGATAGTTTCCTCAGTCAAAAAGTTTAAATGGAATTTACCTGGGTTCAGTGCTTACATCTATGTTTAGGCAGTTTAATATAATGCAATTTAGTAGTTTGAAAGTACACACTGAAATCAAACTGAGAATAAAATCTAAGGTAGCTGATGGTGCTCAGCATCCATTAAATTCAGGCTTCTTTAATCCATAAACTTGCTAAATCATCCATATTTCATCATTTTACCCAGAGGGTTTAAATCAACAAACTGGTGGATTTGCTACGGTTGCTGTTGTTGTTTACAACTCCTCACTGCAAAGTATTTCAGCAGTAATTCAGCAAATATTTGTTTCATTAAAATATTAATTCTAAGAAGATGCAATACTTGAAAAAGAAAATATAGACTACAGTTGCTCCAGAGTAAATGGGCAATTGAACATCACAGTAATTCTCATCAGTATCAATGGAAATTTTCTGTGAAGAGAGCATGAGGAAAACTAAATTTTGTACACAAAAAGATGCCCAAAAGATAGAGTGACAGAAGAACTGCAAAAAAAAATACAGTATTTGTTTAAAAAAAAAAATAAATCTGACAACTGGAAAAGCAATGTACTGTCCTACAAAAATGATGGAAATGGCACAAGAGAGATTTTCCAGTCACTTCTGCAAGTTTTCACCATGTCACATCACCTTGTTAAGAGACACTTTATATACTTGGAATGTCAAATGCAGTGAAATTGAATGCAGTATCATTTTTCATGCATGAAGAAAATGTGACTAGTGAGCAAAGAAACTTACTTTGTTGATTTTTCACCAGTCTTACACATGGTTGAGGACAAATGATTAGTTTTCCTTCCAGACTGACTACAGATATGACCTATCCAGGTTAAAATTGCAATCCTATTCTGATTTCTTTGATACAATAATAAATGTAAGTAAAAAAGTACTGGTGTTTAGCTTACTTTGGCATCAGTAGTGGTGGATTTTGACTCTCAATGTTTGAAAAATGTGCTAAATGAAGGAAAGCAGAAAGTCTGATTTTAAGAACAGATAGTCTGTGTGTTACCTTATTAACAAAACACCCTTCAGGTGCAGAAACGTCTCTCTGTAAGAGTGAAAGGTATCAGAAATACCTTTTATAAAAAATGCTCTGATTAGGTAAATACAAAGGGCTACTTTTTATTAACAAAATAGCGTTCCCTAAATGCCAGCCAACCCTACTGCCATCACTCACAAGGGACGGCTACTTTTTGCCAGTAAAATCCCACTGATTGTGACTACTGTGAGTACCCAAGACTAAGTATGTGACTGTCCAAGATACTGGAACTGCTGTGCATATGCAGATGAACTGCAAGGCTTAAGCTTAATGGGTCCCACTTTCAGACAAGGCAAAGTCAATTATTATGTTCTTTTATTTAATATATTTTATAAACATGTGTACCGACCATCTTGGAATTACTGCAGAAAGCAGACGACCTGAACTTACCAACAGCCAGCCTTGGACTTTAACTCCCAAAGCTAGCACACAGAAGAGTTGCTGTCTTCAGTATTTTTTCCTACTATTTACTAATGTTACAGATAAAGGAGAATACGTTTTCAGGTAACATTTGAAAATTATGGAGCTGCTGTAATCTGAGAAACCACTCAAAGCCCGACTAGCACTACCTAAAGAAGCCGGAACTTCTGCTCAGATGCACCACTTCCAGATACCATGCAGAAGGTAACTGCACATGAACATCAGTGCCACCTGCACCCCTCAACTGGCATAATGAGGTGCGCCAATATACACCAGTTGAGAGTCTTCCTTCAGTGCCTCAACTAACATCCATCAGTTCTATTCATTAACTTATAAAACATTATTGTCTCAGGTGAATTGTAAGCCTTCTTTTGAGCAATATTTACTCATATTAAATTTCATGTGATTATTTTAATCATTATTACCAATCCTAAAACAATCATGAATCATCTCAGCTTTCAAGTTGTTTATCTTCCAAATTTTCAACTACTAAAACTCTTGGAAAAAATCCATTAAACTATTCCATCATAAATCCTGTATATTGTTTGAAAACGTCAATCCACTTCTACCCATAATGCCATCTTCGTTTTAGGAGAACAACCGATAAGCCTAGTAAGCCTTATAATTCTTTCATCAAATTCAATTCTTCAAATTCTTCCTCATCTCATATGTATAGGCACATCTCCCATTATTTTGTTAGAAATTGTTTTGCTCAAACACAAACATGAAGTCACATATTTCTGAATCATGTATTTCTGCAGTCCCTTTTCCAATAGCCAGTAATATCTAAAAGAACTGCTTTCTGATGAATACTGTTTGTTTTTTCAGTCCTTTTCAACATTTAAAGAATTTCAATGTTTAATGAATTTCACTATTCCTCCTATAATCTTTGTTCTGATTCCTTCATAACTCTTCTACATTTTCAAACACTGTATTGACATATCAAAGGCCGTTTCTTATATAACTAATATTACCTCTTTACAGAAAGCAAGCAATGTATAGAAAGTCCATACACACAAAGTTCACAAGCTATTAGAGAAAACAACTGCATGTGGACAAATTCTGAGAGATTTGTCTAAAGTTTGAGATTCAACTCTGAACCAACCACTGCATTTTAGAAAAAAAAGAAAGCCAAGTAAGAAAAGGCAAATTATCCATATGGTGGAGTACACAATATATTATCTAATGAAAATAGAAATATCCTCTGGTGTAGAGCTAACTTGAAAATAAAAATATGGAGGTTATAGGTGAAGAAAAGGAAATGAAGTGAGGAAGGATGGGATGAAAAGTGTTGAGGAAAATGCATCAAGCGAAGATTCATGACTCCAGGATAGGCAGGCCCAGACCCAGGGAGACTTTTAAAACACAAAGCTATCCAGCAGCACCTCCCCAGGACTAGAAAAGACAAATTCAGGTTTATTCTAGAGCAGGGGACAGGTAGATATTTGAAAGAATTAACTTCAGCTAATTGAAATTAGAGGACAATGTGGATCTTTCCAAAGTCTCCTTCACATAAGTAAGATAAGAAGGAATTTCACTCATTTCTACCCTCAAGCTTGACGAGCGAGTGCCTTTAAAAGAAGGGATTCAGCATTTCTGAGATGAAGGTGTAAAGTGTTCCCCCATATGACACTGTCACAGTGGAAACCCCCAGTCCATTTGCAAATCAGTACAGCTCCAGAACAAGAGCAAAGATCATGCTTTAGATATATACATCCAAACTGGGGGAAACTAAATATTGCAAAGTATTTCCTCCATCTTCCACTGTTGATGAAGGACCAAGATAGTTTATGCAAAAAAAGAAAAGAAAAGGCAACAGTATTGTCCGACAGCTGGATGGATGGTATGCAGAAGATGGTAAGTCTCTGTATTGTGAACCATATGTGCACTTAAAGAAAGGATACTGAAGAGAATGTATTTGTCTAAACTAAAAATACTATGCAGACTATTAATGGAAGGGAAAACTAAAGCTCACAGTTTTCAACGTTACCTCCCATTACAGATCCTGTAAATATAATGTATCACAAGGTTCTCTGGCTTCAACATTGTGGGTGTAGAACGTTGATTTGGAACAAAAATAAGTTAATGCTGGGTTTGTATAAAACCTTCTTGAGGGCAGGAAAAAGGGATCACATTTGAACTGCAGTTCTACTCCTGAAGGCAACTGGAGAAGATTTTTTTTTTTTTTTTTTTTTTAAACAGGAAACCTGACTTGCCTGAATATAAGGCAAATACAATTACAAGGTAACTCTCCTTCTGTTTGATAAGGGGGGCCAGATGTGGTGTGGGCAACGAAGTCTCTAAGGAGTTGTGCTACTCCTCTCGCCCCTGGAGGGCCACCCTAGATGCAGCCCAGCCCCAAGGCAGTAAAGCACTACCACCACAGGAGGGAGGAGGTTTCCTTACCAGGCCTAGTCACTCAGAAAATCCACAGGCAGCTACCTAGCCAAGGAGTAGAACTCCTGGGAGAGGTTTTCATTTGTTTTTAAAGGAACCGTGCTCCAACTGTGCTCTTCAAAGAAACAAGTTTGCTGCAGGACAACATTCTTGTTTGTTTTAATTTCTGCAAGATCCCTCATCCCATGTTTGGCCTCACATGATATGTCCTGGCAGCTCCACCAGTAGCTTCTACAGGCAGTGAGAACTGTGCTACAGACTGTGAAAACAGTAAACTGATTTATAAAACGCACTCACAATAGACAGCTTCCCACAAATGGTACGCAAAGTTTTCTTCAAATTCTCTCAAGAGTTCTCATGATGCAGTCAGCTGGATTTCTTTAAAGCTGGCCTAATACCTCTTACCAGCTAATAACATTTTTTAACCTTTATGCTATGACTGGATCTCAAACATGCCAGAGCTTTGAGACAGACCTGTCTGCACCTTTTCTTTAAAGTGAACACACCAAAAAATACCAAAAGGGCTTTGAAGAAGCAATGTTTTATTAGAACATAAACTTGAACAAACCCTCTTCTGTCTGAAAACCCAGATTCTTTCGGGTGAGAGAGATAAAATACAGCCATTTGAAAACAAACATCTTTTCTGCCCAACTGTGTCTTTGCGACAAGGGCCCTTTTCCTCCAGACCTGCTTTTCACACTAGCAATTTTCAATAGCCTCTATGGTTTCAACGAACTCTACTTGTTCTCCTCTGGGTCAATAGAAAAATCTCCTCTCTTTTCATCATCTCTGGCCAGGTTTTGTGTCTCTTCCACATTACTCTATGAAAACTCCCCAAGTGCAAGCTCCCCGGTCAGCACATCTATTACTGCCTGCCCTGTTCTATCCTGGAAAGACTTCTCTCCCATGGCCAGGTGATCTCAAAGAAGAAATCCTCTCCTCCCCTTCAAAGAAACACCCCTGACCAAAAAGCATGTCTATGGTCTACCAACCATAGACTTATAACAGCATATAACGTGCATACAAAAAATAATTTTAAAAGATACCTTCAACCAGTATCTTATTTGTCGCACACAGGATGACAATATGGGCGTGAAGAATTTTTTGCATGTTCCTTCTCAAGGAAATAAGATGAAGTTTCCAGCCTCACAAACAGAATAAAACTGGTCTAGCAGAAAGGCTCTTTCCCTGCCTCTGAGGGCTGCACTCACAGATGCTTCCTTGCCTTGTCTGTTCCTAATAGGCCTCAGCTTGATTCTTTAGCCTGTGTACCTGCAGTGAGATTGGAAGAAGTCATCTGCTAGACATATCTGCTAAATCTATCCTAAACAAAATAAGGAAATTCAAAATACAGGACTCGGATTGAAGGATTAGAATAGAAATAGTAACAAATCAACACGGTAAGAGACAAACAGGTCTTGCTCAAAAAAATAGCCTGGTTTTACAGTTGGAGGGGATTGCAAGTACTACTGCAAAAGACAGCAGCTAAAGATACGAAGGACTTCTGTGAAGTGCTTAACACAGTAAACAAACTGATCAGAGCAACAGGACAGAACACATCGAAGCTATTAGAAGCTGAATAACTGAAGCAACCATTAATGAAGAAATCACAGTAAAGAAGGGATGAAGTTCTGCTAGTGGGATTCTCTTTGGATCACCATTAAACTAGATGCTATTTAACTTCTTTAACAAGGACATAACAACAGATGTAAAACTGTTTCTGGGAATAATTGTAATCGATAACAACACTGGTAAAACAACACAAATTGTCTGAGTAGCCAAACCTAGGCTACTCTCAGAACCCAGGATGAGTGCTCCTCTCCCAGCCTGACAGACACAAGGTTGCTGCCATTCTATGTCCCCAGATCCAGCTGGTGGTGAGGCTTTCCAACACAGACAGACATACACACACACAGAGAGTGACGGCCTCACAGATCGAATACAGACAGAAAAAGGTGCCTTTACTGGCACCCTTATAAACACACAGAGCACTCACACAAACAGCATGGACAGCCCCATCCTGTTCCTCCTCTCCAGCTAATGGGAATTTCAGTCTGCTAGTGGAACCCTGCTCCTCCCCAGGTGCTGGCCCCCAGACCCAAGAGCCCCTGACTCTCCTGGTCCCACACCAGCTGCTCGCACTCAAACTTCTTCTCTGGGTAGCCTGAAGTTCATCAGCATTCACAGACACATTGAAGATGAGAGTGCATCCACACACAGGATGGTTAGAAATGGGATTTAATAAGAACACAGGATAGACTGCAGTGATCAAGCATCAGGCAGAGCCACGCCAGCATACTGAGTGGCCAGCTATTTACACTTGATAAGCCTCTTTTATCCCTTTATCTATTTTTCCCATGCTTGCTCCTTCCCAATCCAACGTTACTCCTACCTTTGGTCCCCACATTAACAGTTGCACATGCAGTGAGGTCAGCAAGCAAAATTGCAGGCCGTGTCTTCCAATAAGTCGCTTACCTATCAACTTGTATTTTATTGTAACCTGGCATTCAAAATAGGGGACAGTTGTTCTGTCACTGAAGATAAGTATCTGTAAAACTAACCAGCACATGACAACACTTAATGCTGTAGCCCAGAAAGTCTCCCTTCTTTTCTAAGCACATTCTCTTTGCTGCACCACCAATAACATTAGTCTTTTATTTGTGTGAACCACTCAACGGTGCAATTCAGCATTTAAGAAACAATACTCAGCAGATAAGCAGAAGTCAGCTTTAACATGTTTCAGGGGAGCTCCTGGGGTAAACCAGTTGCTCTTCAGGTAAAAGCTTTGGGGAAGTAAATATAATGGGGCGGGGGGAAGGACAGACATGGGTTGATCCCACGTGTTATCCTCATTGAAAAGGGCCATCTCCAAGAACAGGGTTAAGTGCTACTGGTGCTCTTCTCCCTTCCTGATGACAGGTTGAAAGGTTTGTTAAATACAGAGGTTAATATAAAAAGCTTCTCAAGGCCCAAAGACAGTGAGCTTTACAACTTTTATAGAAATTCAATTCTGTTTCAGCTTTGGGTTTCTAGGTTAATGTTTGACTAGCAATCATACCTATGTATACTCTTCAAAATTTCAGATCACACCAGCAATAAGTTACTTTTCATTTAAAAGCAGACTGTCGTTGTACTTTCGGCATACAATATTCTCTGAAAAGGGTACTGCCACCTGGCCAATTACCAATTTCCTAACTACTGATAAAGGCACATTGCCATCATACTACTATCAGGTGTGTAAACTACTCCTAAGGTGTTGCACAGATTAGTATTTGCAGTAACACAGCACGTGCAAATGACATCCATCTTTTGAATTCCACTCAAATGTCTGATAGTTTGTCACAGACCTGTAAGACAGAAAACAAAACACTACTATATTGCCTATGGCACTAAATCCCACAACAGTACAGAACCTTCTGAAACCTTGTTTGACGTATCAGTAATTTTAGAAGCATATTAGCCTCATGGGCCATTCTGTTACTGGAGTAATTTACTCCTGATCTTATGAGTGTGAACAAAGATAACTCACAAGAAATCTACCTTATCTATCAAAGGGTAGGGTAGAATAAAAACAAAACAACTCCACAGATCTACAGCAGACTACAATGTAGTGTTTAACTTACTCTTTTGAATCAAAGCAACCATCTTCTTCTCATCTGTTTAATACCTTCATCTGAAACCTCCCTCAGCGTGAAACCTCATAGCCTCAATTCTTTTACTTCCACACAAATATCCTGCTCAGCAATTAGCAGCTTACCAATATAAGTACAATCAGAGACACTTTTATATTTTGTTTGGTTGTTTTTCTGAACTGAATCACTGGTTGAAAACACAAAGCACAAGTAGTGAGCTTTTTCCCCAGTTAAACTACGATTTATTTTAGATTAGCTTTTACAGCATTTTTGCTTGTTGGAAACACTGCAGAGACCTTAGGTAAGACTTGCTGAGTAAAATTTTAAACACATCAGGGCCTGTGTTTAGCTGATGAGCAACAGGATGGCTCAGGACCTTTCATCTTGAGCCCCTGTCCCCACAGGAAAGCACTATGTTATACCAGCATAAAGGCAGTCACCTGCCCCATGGCAACTACCTGACAGTTTAAGCTTTAATGGATAAGCTACTGTACTTTCCACAGGCTGTTATACACTTCAGACACCTACCTTTATTGTCTCACAGCAATCAGCCTGCACAGTCAACCTATATTATAGCAATATGAAAGCTTTAAAACTGATATAGTAGCATATGCCATTGGGGGTGTTACTTCCATCTTAAAAAAACAACACAAAAACTAAAAAACCCCACCACCATGAATTCAAAATCTGCTTTTAAAATGTAATTTAACTCTGGTCTGTACCAAGATTTATATATGTGCCTGTGTGTATATATCAGCTTGAAATACTGCATTAGTTGGACTTACTGTGTACAGGAATTAGAGACCCATTACATCTCCATTCCTGGATTTCTTTCTCTCTTTTTTTTAAGGCACTTATGCCTTTGCCACAGAAGCAGCCGACAGCATTTTCTACAAATTGGTATATAAAGCCATATTTCACTTAGTTTTTCTCCTCTGAGGGATCCTGTTACATTTAGCAATGATAGAAAGAAGAGTGACATATCTTAAGAGTTCAGACTTCTTTCTTCCTACCCAATTTCCAAATTCTAAAGCAAGCAAAAAGTAGAGTTATTTGTTATCCTGGGTCCAAGACATATGACAGGGTTATATGAAAGGGTTCCAGTACATGACAAATAAAAAACCAAAAATAGTTTAAGGCATAAGGATTGTATTTGCTTAAAGAACTTATTTAGCTATTAATTCCCTGAATTTGAAATCTCACCTCTAAAATAAAACTGGTTTTGCAAAAATACCTTCTTGGCATCTCAGGAAGAAAAAAGACACACTCTCAGCTATTTTATTCTAGACATGGTAACCACTACGGTGAAATCTATTTTTAAAGGCTCTTATCTAGAAGAGATTACGTCACAGACTACATCACAAATAATGAATACTGTGCAGGTTGCCAATTTATCTGTGTTTATTCACTCAATAATTTCCTTCACTGTGGCAACAGGCAGACTTTCCAACGCCATCTGCGCACTGATAAAGTGGGAATTTTGCTTCTCGTTCTTTTAAAGAGACTTTGTCCAAGCCCCAGAAGGAATTGGTTTTAACTCTTCTACTACTATGGGTATTTGCTATGTCCTAGTTAGTCGCGACTTGTATCCACCTTAAATGTAGCAGAAAACATCCCTAAATGATTTAACCAGTGTACATAATGAAGTTAACATATTTACCCCATAGAACTATATATCATTTTTTCCTGTGCAGTCTCATGGAGGATATTGTTTGCTATACCTACTTTCAAGTTCTAGTCTGTTAGCGATGCATTAAAGATATTAATTTGGGCCTGATTCAGCACTGAAATAAGCCCTCCAGTTTCCATGACTCACAATCCCAGGAACTAGATTGTCACTCAAGAGAACAACAGGGTTGGGGGTTTTTCCTAAGAAGCATAAGACTCTAATTAACATAAGGGCTTAACGATGTGCTTAAGTACCATTCAGGAAAGCACTTAGAAACTTACTTAATTTGGCTTCAACAGGATTTGAAACTGAGAAGGTACATGCAGAATGTTTCTGCATGATGCTTTCTGGAGTTCCAAGTTCCTGCTACTGCAGGAGCCTGGCATTTCACAGCTTATTAAAAATTGTTAATTGAAATACCATTGTATTCACTGATACAATTTTCAAAAATACCTAAGTGATTCAGAAATCCTAGAGTTGATTTCATGACAGCTAATTTGTCAACAAAGTACAGTAGCTAAAGACAGCTATTTAGGAGCTGCAAGCTGTAAAATGATATTGGCACATATATATACTGTGCATGTTAGTAAAGCATCTGAACTAACCCTTGCCCCGCGAAGGAAGTGCTAATTAATTCAGCAGAACTCAGACTCCTAAGTCATGAAACTACTTTTTCCAACAATATTTAGGTGTTTCTCAGCAGACTTGTAATTCTCAAATTACCAAGAGCAAATGAACCATGCAGAACCATGTTCAGCACCATACAGTATGGTGTTTTCAGTTAAATTTTATTTAAGGGTGGCTGGTGGTCCATTAGAAAAGTTAAGGCTTGGTAGCAGTGCTCAAGCCAAAAAAAGTTTGTAGAACTTAAACTCTTGAAAGCGTTTTTAAGCCCAGAATTGAATCCAGATGTTAAATATTAAGGCATGTGATTGATTCTGAAGGGGTAAGAGGGATAAGTAAGTGTTTTCACTACTGTGAAAGAGGAATGTGTATTTATATGTATTTAAAATATGCTGCAGGATAAAACAGAATCAAACAGAAACCAAACTAAAAGATAACAAATGTTCTACACCTTTCTTCTTCCTTGACTTTTTCTTACCTTTAAAGCTTCTAGGTTGAAATTTGGACAGGATACCAGAATCCCCCAGATTTCATTACACGTTAGCCAAACAAAAACTAGGGAACTAAAGCAACATTTTTTAGATCAAGTCACCTTTTTTTGCAACAATTTTAGCCTGGTATCCTCATGACCCATTCTGCTTCTCCGTGCTCCCCACGGAAATGCGTCTCTCCTCTCTGCAGCTTTCAGGGATGACTCCCGAGCGAGCCCCCAGGCCGCCATTTGCAGCCACTGCTCCGTCGTCCTTTCCCCGCTATGGCTGCCCCCTTGCCAAGCTGGGCCTGGCTGTCGGGAGGACAGAGGAGGCTCCTGCCGGGGCCATGTCCCCCAACAGAAAGGGTGAGCAGCCAGGAGTGCGAGGCAGGCACAAATTCCCACCTAAAGGAGGGAGGGAGCAACAGAGCCCTCCTGTGGGAGGACGGATCCTGACCCTCAGGCCTGCAGGGAAGGAAGCAGGAGGCCAGCCAAGCGCTTCCATTGCGCCCACAGGGCCCTCAACCTACAGCTCAGACCGGGAAAGGCAGCAACATTACACACGGCACGTTCGCCGCCAGCCCCTTACCCATCCTTCCCCACTCCTAGGATGTTACACATGTTCTGCAAATTAGAAAAAAGAACATTAAAAAAATCCCCGTTTCAATCGATTCTTTCAAGGAATGGTTCTTGCAATGGTGCCGAGTGGCACGAAGCGTCCCTTACCGGCCCCTCAGCAGAGCAACCCATCCCTGTTGCAATGCTGTGCAGCAGGGAGGTGAAGGCTGACCACGGCAGTGACAGCCACAGCAGGGTTTTACTACAAATATGCATTAATGCTTCTGCCTGCCACTCATCATTAACACCTTTCACACCAACAGCTTCTTATTTCTGCCCCCCTAACATTAAGAGCAAATTGCTATGTATGAGCAGGCAGCCTTAAGCTCAGCCTTCAATCTAGGTAACCACAAAAACAAGCAGCCTAGGCAATAGTTTAAGTGTAAGTACGCCAAAACCACTCACGAAGCAATGGTTCTGTATTTTTAACAATTAATAAAAAAATTAGTTTCCAAACTGACATTTTTTTTGTGTGTCTTACTGTAGTTTAGTTTAAGCTTGACTAAAATATGATTTAAAGTCTCCATTCCATTAAACTTCCTTTCCTTGTCTGCAAACATGAACCATTTGAACGTATCTCCTGAAGTACTACAGACCTTCTTTGTTGTTGTTTTCAAAGCCTGTTGCACATAACCAAATAAGCTATACTTCAGCAGCATTTTATGAGACAAAAATCTTCAAAAATATTATGAAACATTATCATAATGAACCAGATTATATTAAAATACTAAAGAAAAATGAAAATCCTAAACTGAATAATTGCTAGACTCAGTTACCCTTTACAAAATAATAAATACTTTGGTTTTCATTCAGACTACAACTTGGTGTCAAAAGCAGGAACGCAAAGCATAGTGACAGAAAATAATTTTTAGGCAAGCAACAGAATCACTTGGCTTTACTGAATACACTGTAGCATTTGTTCTCTCTCCTCTTACCTCACTTGTTGCCTTCTTATTTTGCCTAATGTAATTATTTCACTTAACATAATTTTGGTTTGATTTACCAAAACCAAATTTTCAACACTTCAGTTCCGTCACCTTTGAAGCCTGGCTACCTTACTTTTGTGAATATTTTCAAGTGTTTTAGTGGTAAAGTTTCAAATAAACAAAACGTGTCCCAAATTTTAAAGACTTACCAGCAATCAGCCAAGGAATAATTTTCCAAGGAAATCATATCACTGGCAGAGCATATTCAAACTAAAAACTTCACTTAAAGGCCAGATTTTTTTTTAATTGGATACTATTACAAGTAATACCTACAGCTCTAGTACTTAGCCAAGATAAAAATAACATACCCCCATTTTCCAGTGTGTTAGACACAGTACTTTGTATATACGAACATCCAGAGTCCAAGGTATATATTCAAACCAAAATGAGGATGGAATTGGGAAAAAAAAAAACAAAACACCAAACGGTGGTGGTAGGTATGATACTGTAAATACACTTTTAAAAATTACTTTGGAAGTTGACTTGTTTTGAAATAGATGCCCGCTCTTCCAGCTTCCTTAAGAGTCCCTTCTTCAGAAAAACTAGAAAATAAGCTATAAATAAAACCACCCCTTACAAAACACCCACTCTCTGAAACACAATGAAAAGCCCAGATCCTCAGGCAAACCGGATTGTTTGCTAAATCTGTTGGATTAAGCTGAACACTGAGCACTGCTCACTCGCTCACTTTCTCTTTGTTACACTTGTCATATTTTTACAAGTCATCTGTCTTCTATTCCTTCTTATCACCTGCTGAACACAAGAGGAAAGTTGAGAACAGCCTACTAAAAAGCGAATGCACACTTAGCAGATGTCAGCAATCTTTTTCACGTTACACAATTATGGATTTAGAGTTCCGAGATTAAGATTTAAGAACACACTGAAAACATTTGAAATAAAATACTTGTAAACATATTTCCTGAAGCGTGGGGATATTTGACACAAATATTCTGAAATGCCTGCTGAGACACGGAGGTTGCTATGTGGAGCACAACGAACAGCTACGTACTGAATGCCGTTTATGCACAGTATGCGTTGTTTGCCATGCCAAAGCAGCTGTGCAC
This sequence comes from Scopus umbretta, assembly GCA_013400535.1. Taxonomy (NCBI): domain Eukaryota; kingdom Metazoa; phylum Chordata; class Aves; order Pelecaniformes; family Scopidae; genus Scopus; species Scopus umbretta. Next base: position 47,344 of record VZTL01018232.1, read on the forward strand.
TGCTGTTTGCATTTTGTTTAAAGTTTGCACTAACTTTTGTAACTAAAAAAGTCTGCTGAAAATTAATCCTCCTTTTACTCTCTTATGTAAGTCTCTAGAGACGGGGGGGGGTTTAATCATTTGAAATGTACTTATTTTAAAACGAAAGAAAACTTTTCAGTTAGGCAGCAACGTCATCCATTTCATAACACTCAAAGTTGATTTTTTGGGCAGACTGTAACTCAACAGACTTTGCCGTATGATGAACAATTAATAGATAAATGCATCTAGGCTATTCCTACTCTTTGCTCATCATTTTGATAAAGCTTGTCATGATACAGGAGGTAAAACTCACTAAGCTTTAACAGAATGTAAGTTAATTTCCTGAAAGAATAATGTAAGGGATATTTTTATTAAATCCTAATTACTTCTACTTCATTATCACTTCAGTAGGTGGATTGGCTGATATCATTATTGTAATGGAGGTCAGTGAGAATGAATCAGTCCAGTCTTAACAAATATACTGCTGCCTCTCATCTTTTTATAGCAGTATGTCACCTTTTCTTGTATTTCAGTAATAAAATTCACAGAGGTCCATACTGGGAAAGTGAAAAAGCAATGACTGAAAAGTGTCAATGGCAGACAAGCTGTTACTGCCTTTTAAAAAAAAAAAAAATCATACAGAACTTCCTCTATTTGTAGGGGCTGGCAATATTGCTAATATGAAATAATTTAACTTTCAGCCTGGTTTGGCAGATGAGAAGAATGTGTTATGAATCTCCTTGTTTTGTCAAAAGTCAGGGGCAAAAATTTTTGAATATATTCTGACAATGGCTACTTCAAAAGCAACCTCTGGCTTTGCAAGTCTAGCTCAAGCAAGTAGACAGGAATAATCTTGAACTTCTATTTTCTCAAGAATCTTCTTTTTTCCTAAGCCAAATATTTTAAAACAAAAGATCAGCACTAAAACTAACTTAAATGATTACAATTTATAAGCCTGTTTCACTGAGTTAAAAATCTTTACACTTGATTAGAAAAAATTGCTTTCTGATACTCCCCTGGGTAAATTTTTCATCAACAGTAGCGAGTAACTACTGTTTTCCAGTCCTTCAGAATAAACAGTAAAGGAGGAAACACAGGCCTAAGAAAAGAATAAAATCCTATAAAACCTAATTCCTTTAAGAGTTAGAGTCTGAAAAAACTATGTATTTTTATGAAAAGCTAGGATTCCTAAGAAAGGATGGGGTTTTTGAGTGTAGCTAGTTCACCATTTTATTATTATTAACAAGTACTGCTGTTTATTTCACACCTACAAAAAATAGTTTGAGATTCCCACAGTTTATGTGCCTAATTCTTTCTTTAAATTTCTGGAGTTTCTTGTCCTGCCACGCTCTACGTAAGTTCTTTGCTCCATCAGGGATGCCAACCTCATCAGTCCTCCTGACCAGCTCCCTGTGTACCTTCCCTCTGACCCAGTATTCAACAACCCACTCCCTTTCCTTCTTCAACTAAATCAGTTTGAAAGGGAGCTCAATATATTAACAGGCTAAAGAAGTTAATTCTTGAATTTTGCAGTTACCTCTGCCTTTAATCCCGATTCTTTAATTTCTGTTAATGGGGGCCACATCTATTGTAATTTCTAAAATTGTAGGTTGATCTATGTATAAGCATCTGTACTACCCGATTTGTCCCAACCTGACCTCATGGGTACCAAGAAGATTGCTACAAGATAGATGGAGCCTTTGAACTTAATTAGAAGTGAGTGACACGATACAAATAGCAACATATACCTGATCTAAACACACAATCAGGGTCATAAAGCTATAGAAAACATTCACATCCTTACGTCCATCAGCTATCTATCCACCAATTATGTGTGCTAAACTATGTGTGAAAAGCATTCCTTAGATGAGCTAATTTTAATCCTGGATTAAACAACCAAACCAGTATTTCATACCTTTAAAACCTTGAATTATTTTCCAACAGATGGAAAAACAGTGGTTGAGCCAAAATACCAGCACTTCAGCTATTCTCTGTAGTATTCTTGTTATTTCATTCAGTTAAAAAGATTTTTTTTTTCTTTTTAAAGAGGAATACACCAGTCCAGTCCGCCAGAAAAAGGAAAGAAAAAGAAAAAAAAACCTGAAAATACTGAAGATTTTCTGAGATGCTAGAAGAAATGTTGCTTAAGCAACACAGTAAAAGGGTTCTCAAATGTCCATGCAAATCATTACCAGGAAATTATTTTTAATCAAGCACAAGGAGGAAAGCAGAAAGTATTTTATGCCCTACAACAATATAGCACATGCTTAAACAGTGAGAAAACATTGTTTGCACTTCAAGAGAGACGGTATCCCCAGAAATAACTAGAATTCTCTAATATTTAGCTTATATCCACAGGGAGCCTGAAACGCATATTTTCACATAGCTTACCTTTCTTTACAAATTTCCAGCATAAAACATGTAGTCACTCTGCTATTATTTATGATTTTCCATCTGTCTCAGCTAGGACAGCAATTATAGCCTAGCTATTTTTCCTTTTACACTACTCAACTCCAGTTAGTAAGGTTACTAAGACCTAGAGAGAAACCTGCAATCCTCAATCCTCCCCCACCTTTCTTTTTAATTTTTTGAATTGTCTGAGGATAAGGAGGAATGGATACTTAGTACTGTAATTACTTAATAATGGCTCCGATACTTAAGTAGCACAGATAAGTAGTATTTTAGGGTTGGATGTGTCACGAAAGCTCAGCTAATATGATAATAGAGTAATATAAACATTCACTATTTTCAAAAAATAGACAGCATTTTAATAGAAAATCCAGTGGAAATAATTCTACTGAACAGCTTACTAAAAGCTTTATAATTTATATGCTTTCCCTTATCCTTCTGCTTTGTTCTTCCATAGACCTTCTTCACACAAACATTTTGCAGCTTTTAGGCTCAAAATGGTCAAATTGATCCTAGGTCAGAAGAGATTCCCAAGTCTTGCAAATCACCAAAGATGCTGAAAAGTCATCATGCACAACAGCATGGTGACTCAGTCTATAAAATCAAAGACCTGGAAATGGAGACTGAGATATTTCAATTGCCTTCAAAAGCAATCTGCATCATACATCTGCATCACCCGATACTATTTAGAAATTTTAAAAAATATATTTAGTATTGTTGGCAACTAATATCAGAATACTAACATTTATGTATGACTGCAAAGTAAAATTAATCTGGAGAGAAATCCTCAAATTTAGAGCACTTGACACAATGCTCTGTCTCTCCAGGTAAAGGCTGCAGAAGTGTAACTCACACCTTCTGATACAAAATTCCCTAAAGAATAAGATGGACTTTTGCCAGCCTTGCATTAATATTAAGAGAAACCTCACCTGAGTCATCCGAGAGCTGGAGCTCACTGGACTGAGAAAGATATGCAACATTTGAAGCCAAATCGACATCTCTCATCTTATGCAGAGACACCTGCATTGCTTCTCGAGCAGTTCTTTAGAGTAATTGCCCAGTGCTGAGTGCAAACTTTTATCATTAAAAAAAAGTTTGCCTTTTACCATTGCCTCTTTCATTAAGGTCGTTTTTTATTTCAATGAAAGTTTGAGTGAAAAGTGGATTGCAGGCTTTGAGTCAGCATTGGTGTTTTAGAGTGGAAAGCAATATTGGGTCCGCTGCTAGGAATCATAAACTAGTGTAAATACCTCTTGGCTTTATTTCACACTGTGCCACTGACTCATTATCTCAAGTGAGTCACTTAACCTGAATAGGTCAATTAGATTGTCTGTAAATTATGCAGGGTACCACACGGCCTTATGGTTGTTACGAGGTGTTACTCATTTCTGGAAGAACGTTTGACATTCTTGGATAAATAAGAGTGTAAATTTTATTACTGCCAGCTAACAAGAAATTAACTTATAAAAGGGCCACGCTATTTGCGGTTATTTTGCATGATAAATGATTCTCCCAAATAGTCATAAGAGGTGAATGTCACTTTTCTCATTCCCTGCCCTGTTTTTTTATATTTACAAGCTTCTGCACTAGGTATGCAAGATGACAGGCATGAAACAAGGACAGTAATTGCCAGTTCACACAGAACTGAAACAAAAATGCAGACATGGCATCCACAAAAATGAGATACAGCATTCATTTTGTTCTGGAAAGTAAAGCAAATAGTAACTTCTTAGTCATGATTACTATGTCCTTGATTAATTTTCTTGTTTCCTGAAAAGTAGAACCATATTCCTATATAATATTGAGTACAACTACTTAGTTTACAGCGTACTATTACCTATTTGACAGGTATGTTAAAACCAAGCCAGTTGAAGCTGTTTATACGTGTTTTACTATTTTAGTATTATTACCTGAAGCCTGAGGCAGAAAGACTGTTTACTACACAGTAATAAGCAGTATTTGGCATTAGCACGCATAAAAGATACGGAGGTTATCAACTTCTGGTGAGGGAATACACTTTTATTGGTTGACTCACAGGAAACACCTTGTTACTAACACCTTATTCTGGGCTTTTTTCCCCCCTTGTTTTAATTAACACAGGAGTAAACGGCTTTCCAATTTTGCTAAAAAAAAACAGAATAAAAGATCATGCGGATGGAAGTTAGAAAAGGTCTTTTCTCAGCAGGCATTTCTTAAATGCATAACCTTCCATAACCTTTAGTTTCTCCAGGTATAACATGAAATTTTGTTACAGTCAAATGCAATTGTTTTTTGAAACAGGCAAAGAATTGTTTCAACTATTAGCGATATGCCATCTGTTAAGTAAAATATCAAGTAGAAACGCAGAAGCTAGGCTAGGAAGCATTTCAAGGCCTACCTCTGTAGCCAGAGTTGCTCTTTAAGCCACTACAGATCAGTACTGCTATTGAAAGTGGTCCACACATCTCTACTGTGCCTTCCTATTTCTGTCCTATGTGGCTGCACAGTAAACCAAATCAAGGACGCAACTGATTTTCCATTTTCTTTGCTGTTCTTTTTTACTGCTGGAGATGTGGGAGAAGGTGGCATCAGGTCCCCAAGGGCACTACCAGGCCATACTGTCCACCCCCCACCCTGCCCCTGGAGCCCCATTTCAGTTCAGTCCTGGGCCAGCAGTCCCTGCCCGGGTGACACTGGAGGAGCGACCATCTCCAGCCCTGTCTCTGGCCCCTTCTCCTCCTGTCCCGGGCTCCTAGTTGGACCCCAGACCTGGGGCTTTCCTTGGATCCCACTAGCAGGACGTTACTCCTGTTACTGGTTCCGTTGGCTGCGTTTAGATGCTGTGGGACTGTGCCCT
>VZTL01018235.1:0-19294 GCA_013400535.1 Scopus umbretta
AACAAAACAAAACAACCACAAAAGAGAGACCTCCCACTTCATGTAACAGCCATCTTGTTCTGAACACAATCATCAAAACTACCCAAAAAGATGACTTAAGTAAATGTTTTATGCAGGTTTTTAAAAAATAAAAATAATTAAGAGACATGAAGAAAAACAGAAACTAAATTTTCCCAATTAATGTATTTTTAGAAGGAATCTTATACTACTCTGATTTGGTACATTAATGTTCAGACGAGGTGATGACTAACTTCTTGCCAGATGAAAACTGCTTCTGAGTAACTGCTTCTAACACATTTCAGAGCAGTTCAGAAACATGCAGAACGATAACACAACACAGCAATACACTAATTTTATGACAGTTTGGAAATCAGCACCTTTACTGCATTATCAATTCTTCATTGTACCACTTAGCTTTTGTTCTGCTCCACCAGCACAAAAAGAATTTTAATTCATGGAAATGTAACTGCAGTAAGTACAGTTACGCATATGCTTCTGCCATTGCAGATTTGAGTCATAAGACAGAAGTAAACCCATCTGACTTCCCATATTGCAATAAACTGATCTACTACTTACAAGTTTATTTTTAAGTATTTACAAGCATTTTCCTAAAGATCTGAATACAGAATTGCATATCTGGATCCTAAGATAAACAGAAGACCAAGTTTTTCATTCCCTGAAGGCAGCCTATAGTTTCCTATCACTATTATATAGCAGCACTAATAATCACAAATGAACTCAAAAGCTAAGAAAATTTAAGCTATAATCTATTTCTACACAGTGGCTAATAATGAGAAAATCTTTACTACTTTTTTTTTTTTTAACCTTGAAATATCATTGCTAATAACCTGAAAATAAAATAACTCAGTCCAGACTGTATTATAGCAATATCTAAAACACTTAGAATTTGCAAGTTTATCACGTTTATGTCCTGCTTTAAGTCAAGACAACACATCAATGGCATTCTTACCAGTAACTGTTCTTGGTCTTCCTTGGCATCCTTGTAAGAGGTGGATCCAGGCAACCAAGATGATAATGGAGTTTACAAGTATCACACAGTAGCAGTAGGTGTTGATCATGGTTCTTCTTGCAAATTCCACAACTTTTAATATAGGTAGCAAAAAAGTATTATAATTACATTTGAAATCATAAAGAATACGATACATGCTAGCACATTCTCCAGTTTCAATACAAACATGTGGCTACTTCAATTTGAACGCATCATTTAAACGTATAATTACTTTTTAAGGAGCTTCTACACAGTAAAGCATAAAAGGCACCGAATACAGTTAACAATAAAATGGCTTTCAATCTGATTTTTTGAGGATTTCTAACTAGTTAAGTAATCACTTGATACTTCAACAAAATATACCAGTGGCAAATGGAAAAAATACTACCTGTGCCATCCAGACGCTTAAATAGAAAATTATGCTGCTATTATCAATCTTAACAATCATATGCTTATTTTAATAATGGAAGCATCCTGAAATAAGTCTGTGCTGCTGTTGTGCAATGTATCAACTCATAAGAAATTACATTTCCTTTTTCTTATTATTGTTTTCCTGGAATTGAAATTTTAGATATTTCAAAAATACTAGGTGTTCACTGATTCCATTATGAAAAGGGAGTAACTAAATGACTGGATTTGAATGAAACAGAACTAGTAAAGCATGACTCCTATTATTTGTTTGTGGATACGTCTAAATTGCCAAATCCTCAGCCCACTGCCGTGTTCTCAAGATTTCCACCTCTCACAGCACTAGAAATCAACTTTTGCTTATCTAACCCATCTTCTTCATTTAGGCTGCTAGCTGGGCAAGATACTGCCCACTTGCTGTGGCTGGAAGCCTGGCTGCTGCTCTCTAGGTAAGCAACAGACCGTGCCACTTCTCAGCTGGTGGCAAGAGAAGAAGAAGATCCAAGATGATACGTATATTTTGCACAGCCATGCTCTGGGATCCTTTTATATTTTCCACTGTTAGGCTTAGTTAAAACCCAGTCAGTAGCTTCACAATTTACAGAAGAGGGGAAAAGGTGGAACAATGACAGAACAGGTGAATACATTTTTTTCTTTGGAATTAACAGAAATAGTGAAATTTAAAACACAAGATATCCCAAAGCACTTGACAACCCATGAGCAAAAAATAAAAATTTTTATATGACAAGTGTTTTACGTACCCAGCCACTGTGACTAAACAGCAGCAGTGCTGTTTGCAAAATTATCAACATAGATGATTGCATTCAAAAGACAAGATGACCAGTTAAAAATTTTCACATCACAGAGACAAAGGACCCTTCTATTTCAGCTGTAAAGAGTTACTTTTGTCCTTAAAGCACTGCTGCCAAATTTGCAAAAAAACCCCAAGCCGTACTGATGTATGCTAAGGTGACGAATTGACTACTATTCAACTTAGCCTTCAGAAGTAAGTAAAACGTATAGACAATTCAGAAGCATTTTGTTAATCAAAACCAAAGTAAACAATTTTCTCTTAACACTTTTGTGAAACTATAACTTACTATATATTATACGTATTCTGTTAAGATTTCATTACTTGCCTATAGAGTACGGCCGGAAGTGTAGATGTCTTTTGCGTTCCTCCTTCCTTTTTACTTGGTTTCCTTTCCTTAGGAGCACGTAAAATTGCTGGTATGTTCAATTTCTATTGGATTTTAACAAATACAGTATGCATAAGTCTTGAGACTTTTAGAGAATACCACTCCGATCTCAATGCACGAAGAACAAGCCTCAAATTATGAGTGGGAAATGGCTTAGCTAGCTTTTTTGAAGACAAGAGCATCTACAGATGTTTACATTAAAAAAATCATACTGGGATAAAGCAGTATTATACTCATTTTTTCAATTCAATAAATAATATCACACTGAAATATCAGCTTTTAAAATTTTTCTTCAAGCTTCAAACAGAGGAATGGGCAAGGATGAATTTGTTTAGGCAGCTGAAACAAGAAAAGGCAGATTCACAAAAGCAACAGAAGAATACTGAGGCAGTTTGTTTTCCCCAACTTCCCTGCTACATTGGTGCTTGATAGGTTAATTAAAAAAATTATCTTATTGGACCAAGCCCTCCACAAAGGAGATGAGATTCTCTTCGGGTTTCTACTAATCTGCAGTATGCTAGCTTCTCAGACAGCAGCCATCTATCAAAGTCATTTCTCAGCAGCCCCGTGGGTCTGCATCTGTTCAACCAACTGGAAAAAAAGTGTCATGCAAGCTGTGCAAATGAATTCTACTTAACTTTTTTTTTTTTTAATTTAGGCACATTTGCACCAGGAAATATACCTGTGAATGCTTACTCAAAGCCATCTTAAAAATGAGGGAAAAAAATAATCTTGATTCAAGAGATATGTTATATAAGAATCCTTCTCCACAAGTAGAAAAGACAGGTGAACAACTAGAAACAAAAAAACAAGCTAGCATACCTTAACTACTGCATAAAGAAAGGGTAAGCTTCGTTTTCTGAACAGCAGCACAAACTCAGCAGTACCAAAGGATATGACAAAATTGTGACCTAATTTTATGTCTGCACTTTCAAAATGAACAGTTTCTTCAATCTTCCTTAAAATCGTAATGGAAATAATTTCAATCTCTCTCTGACATCTAAAATGTCCACTGCCATTTAATACCTTTGACATAAAACATATATCAAAGCACAGCAAGAATCTATAATCTCTTTTCTCTGTGTGTATCAATGAGAACAAAGATAATTGCTGGCAACAGGAAGTTATCCAAACCTGCTCTTCTCCTAGATATTTATATTCATTTGACCAAAATATTCTGCTTTGTCCAGTTAAAAACTACCACATACATACTGCAATTTTAAAGATTTATATCTTTTAAACACCATAAAGAATTACTGTATCATTTGAAGCCTATAGTAACTAAAGACAATGTGAAGACAAAAATGGTAGGATTAACTCATGCTTCACGTTAAGATTCATCACAAATGACAGGTCAATCAGTTATACCAAATGAAAGAATTTTGCAAACAAGATCACTATTACAACAACAAAATTAAGCTGCAGGTTCCCAGTAGGTGGTTTGCAGAAACCTAGATATTTCAATCAGGAAACATTATCCCCAGAGTAAAGCCTGGGTCTGATCAAATCAATTTATTCAGCCACAGAAGCAACAGACAGAAATAAAAAAGCCTATTCTTGGAAAACCAGGTCTGCCTACGAACTATAAAGAGGTGGGAAAAAAAACAACCAACCTGTCCAATGATTCTACCCAGCAGAGCCCAAATGCCTTGTCCTTCAATTCGCAGTTTTCCATTCATGTTTTGTAGCTCTTCCAAGGACTCACACAGCTGAAAAGTTACAGAAAAAAAAAATCAACAGAAATGAAAATCCATTAAGAGTTATTTAATAAAATTTATTCAACCTCTTACCTATCTAGGGTGCACTACTTTATTGTGGGATTAAAAAACAATGGAACTTATGTCAATATACCTGAGACCAGTGCAATCATTCAGCAATTTAATGGAACTAAGATGAAAACCTGGACAGCGACCTGTTTTGTAAAGAAGATCTGAAGCATTTCAGCATGAAAATAAGGTTTCATAAAGTCAATTAGAAAGTAAAACCAAAAATACAGTAACATCTTTTATGTGTTGTCCATACTACTATGAACAGCAGTATTATAACAAGTACCACATAAATGAATTAAAGCTCTATATTGCATTACCAAAAATATTCACTCACTCTCATAGAAAGAGATATAATTTATTAAAGGATGCAAGCAGAAAAACAGGTTGTTGGTTTTGCTTGGTTTTTTTTTTTTTCCTCTGGAAGTAACCATTAATTACCACACACCATAAACAACCTATTAATTTGGTTAAAAGCCCAATGCACAATCTCCTTCCTCTTTATCATTTTTGGGCAGTTCACAAGGACCTGCTGCTTCATTTCCATATGTTCTCATTTAAAACACACACCCAACAGTTTAATAATAGCAACACTATTTTTTGTCATCACTAACCATCACTAGATAAGTAGCTGAATTCAGCAAGAATTGCAACATGTCATCTGCCACAAAAGACAGTATTTCTGTGTTCCATTTCAAAATCTTCAAATATTAAAATAGAGAAATAAATATTTATTAAAAATGCAATTAAAACACAAAATGCTTTTTTAACTGTGATGATGAGTTAATGCATTAGCAACATTTTAGGAGAGCAATGCCATCATTTATGGGCGCCAAATTTCTTACACTCCAACAAAATACTCAGAGGACACTATGGTGATGTGAATACTGGTAATTTAAGCCTAAAAAATTAAACAAGTCATTAAGTCGAGGATGAACACAATTGGAGTTGGACTTGACATAAATAAGTAACACTCCAACAATTCTAGATTCCCAATTATCAAGTAGGGTTCCAAGCAGAAAACCAAGCAGGTTCAAAAAGAACCTAGAACTGCACACAAGCAAAACAAAACAAACAGAGAGAACAGAGTCAAACTCTGTTGTCTCAAAGTCTCAACTGAAATGCATACAAAGAATGAAAAAAGGAGGGCCTTAAGACACAGTTCACTCACGGGAGGGACCTGTCTGTCCCTGTGTAATTTGTCAGTAGAGCTCTCAGCGAGGTTAGTTAAAGAACTTTTGCCTAGCCAACATATGACATTTTAGAAGTCAACTCTGCTTGCATGGTGGGGATGGACCACAGAATATTTTTAAAAGAAAAAAATATATTTTTAAATATTACTTTTAATGAAAGAATGGCTTGTAACTTTCTAAGTCATTTTGTTTGGAAAGCAAAATGCTAAGTTAACAGCAGCAATACTAAAACAGTAATAAAATGGTTTATTATCCCTTTTTCTTCACCTTATTATACTCCACATGAAGCTTTTCTTGCTCATTTTCTAATTTATCCTTGATATTCTTCTGTTCAGCCATATTCTCCTGGATTTGAATCATGCGCATATTTCTCTCTATTTAAAAGAAAATTGCATTATTTCCTATCCTTGCCTGTATTTTCAAGTTTTATGCACTGAAAAAAGTGAAACAATGAAGAGCATAAAACCATAACAACACAAAACCACAAAACTATAGCCTATAGTTTTATTACACAGACTGAGAAGAATGAACAGTTATAACATTTACTTTCTGCTGCATAACTAGTATAGTTATTTAAATGGTGAGGTTTGATCAGTCATATAGCAACAGTCCCAAAGACAAAACCATGCCATTCCACACAGAAAGGGAGGAAAACATAAAAAAAAAAAAATGACAAAGGTACCTAAGCTTCCACTCCCTTTTTAGCAAAGACACTGCCTCCTGTTTATATTTGAAAGATTTTTCTTTCTGAAATGTCTTTAAAAAAAAAAATCACTACCTTTCTGTGTAAATACAGATACCAAGCAATAATATACGTGATCTAAAATGAAGTTGTAATTCATATTTATCTATTAATAACAAAGAAATACAAGTGAAATAAAAAAGCCAGTGAATCAGCACAGTACAGATAGAGCAAAGCGTGTATTTTTCTCAATGAAAAATTATCAATTTTCATTCTTACCAAGGTAATAATTCACAAAATCAGCAGTGAGAGCTGGTTGTTTATGTTTTCTTCTTCCATCAACACTGGAACTAGTATCTGAAGTATCCACTGGAAAAATGTCGGTACTAATTCCCATTAACTCAGCTTTGCGCATAAGCTTACGTATGGCTGAAGCACTGCTCGTAAGTGGTCGTGGTAACTTCTCCCTGGGAACCCAGGCCTGAGGCCGAGTGGTGCGAGCCAGCTCTGCCTTGGCACGATACTGCTGTAGCCTGGCATTGATTCGAGCCTACAATAAAGAATTTTATAAATTAAAGCTGTAAGGGAACAATTCAAAATTTGTTTTGAGTTATATCCTTTTGGAACACATCTGCAATTTATTTGTATTTTAAAAGCCGCACGATCTAATCAATGCTATTTTCATTCCAGAACTCTGTGACTCAACAAACAGCCACTGATACAGACATTTGATTTTGCTTTAAAACGCATACACAAATAACATTATCCTTTCACTAGGTTTTGGAGGTATCCACAGGCTTCTTGATGAGATTTCCCCACCAATGAAAGTAACACAAATGATTGCTGGTTTTCAGACAATCCCTTTTAATAACGATAATTTGATGGGACTGAAAACTCACTACTGGGAAAAGCCCTGGCTGACCTAACAAAAATACATTTAGATACCCTTCAAATTGCTATCTACGTGAGTAATAAAAGTTGATGAATAGCATTTTTGCCATATTTGACATCCTTTGATAGGAACTCCTTTCTTAGTGCCGTATCTCCTTGTAAGTGTTAAACTAGCTGATTACAATGTGCCAAAAAAACAACCCAAACAGAAGTAAAGGCAGCAAGAGAAGCTCACAAAGTGTATTGTTGATGACATCTGTATATTTGTCACCATCTGGGAGATCAAGCCCCAATCATCAAGTTGTTACTGACAGTTGGAAAACACTGACCAGGAAACTCTCTGTAGTAGCAATTCTAGCAGAAAATGACATCAACATACAAACCTTCAGAGGCAAAGCTCCAGCTGACTATCAGTTAGAAGTTGTTTACTTGCCTGCAGAAAGAAGAAACTAAACTAATCCAACTGCCCCACCATATGGTATGAGATGCCTCTGAGACAAAACCAAAAAACTGCACACGTATATATACATATACGCACGCTATGGTTAAGGAACATCTCTAATTACAAATAACATCGCTGAAGGTAACACTACAGTTTAAACATGTTACCTTACTAGGTCTTGAACATTAATGACCAAGAAACATGGCAAATGTGGCTTTCAGGCCAGCTCTGTCCCCAAGGGCTTTTTTCTTGACCCCATAGCAGAAAGCAACACATCCACCTAAATCCACCACCCCACTTTGTTTTCCACTGGATATAAACCAAGGACGGTTTATAGCTTCCTCAGCTAAGATGCTTCTTTACTGATTACATGCTCAGTTCTGAAACCCTTGGGGTCATTTAAGATATCATACAACTGTATACGCAGAACTTCATTCCAGAAATAGATGACAGATTAAAATGACTAACACCTAAATGGAATCCTGAACTCAAGTTACTTGGATTTAAGCAATCTACAAGTATACTCTTTACTCAAGGAATGTACATTCCCTTTATTGATTAAAAAAAAAAAGTGTTTCAATGTAGAACATCCTCCAACAATCCATAACAGTCCTAGACAGCTTTATACAGTATATTCTTTAGAGGAGTTTACTTTCTTGGGCCACAGGACTTGCCAGACCATTAGCTCAGTTATTCCTGCCTCGGCTACAAAACACCAAATACCTATTTTTTCTCTTTCAAAACTGTGCCTCAAAAACCCACTGTCACAAAACCAAAGAAATTATTCTTACAACTGCATATTTATTTATGCTAGCTCAATGTTTGTAAACCTTACTTAAGCTTACAAACTCCCCTGGAAGTGAGCTTTTCTATGTAAGTACATATACACACTACATGTATCTAGTTACTTCTTAATCTCTTTTTTCAGACTACACTATCATAAGAATCTTATTTCTCAGACAAAATCCCAATTTAACAAAGATGGCTGAATCTACTGGCAGGATTTTAACTTCCTCATGCAGACAATATATGATAAGGTACGAGGTGAATTTATACATACTTTTTTATCAACACCCCAGTTAGACATTTCTAGTATATATTAAGTACTACTTACAATTCTGCATTTCTAAAAAGGCACAGAAACCACTCAAACAATTACTTCATTAAAAACCCAATACATACAACTGGACATGGAAATGTATTTTCAAGCATCCAGACTGCTTTCATCCATGTAAACTCAGGCACACACAATACTAATGCAAACTCATACAACACCAGAGCCATCAATAGTGAAAACAAGTGATTCTTACAAAATGTATGCAAGTTATCAAATTTGTATCCAGATGCCTATGACACCATGTCAAGTAACTCCACCTGCAGTTTTCAGCACTCATTCTTTCAGTTTCTAAACAGTCTTCTGCATTCTTCTTCCTTCTGCAGGAAGGCTCTGCAGAGGTATCTGGACAGGCTGGATCGATGGGCTGAGGCCAATTGTATGAGGTTTAACAAGGCCAAGTGCCAGGTCCTGCATTTCGGTCACAACAACCCCAGGCAACGCTACAGGCTTGGGGAAGAGTGGCTGGAAAGCTGCCTGGCAGGAAAGGACCTGGGGGTGNCAAATAATTTAGATTTTAAAATCTGCAAGGTCTTGATTTGGGGGTAAGAGGAGGAAGAGAGGGAAATGCTGGGAACTTACCAGCATTATCAGCACCACATAACAAATGCCTGAAAACAGAGCTAATAAGCCCTGTTGGACGCAAACTGATTTTGCAAAACAACACTTACCATTATGCTGGGCAGTATTCTATTATTGTGATTTCTCCTCTATATAGGTGCATTCCACACAACTGACAGCTAAGTGTATTCAGCAAGAACTATGTAACCAGTTTTAAATCAAGCTACATGAAGCTCAATACATACCCCATAGAAATATGTTATTCAAAATTCTTCTAATAGAGAATTTGTTCATATTCACTCTCAAATGCACAGGTCATTTTAAATTAATATCCTCTTCTCTTATTCAAAGATCTTTGAAGAACTAGAAAGGTATGATTTTTTTAAATAAAAAGTTTGATGATATGAAGATTTATTTTCTGATCATTATACTATGGTTCACCCTTCAGAAAAAACAAACAGTTATTTCTCTCCCATAACTGCCTTCCATTATTTACAGCATCTACTTTCAGCTACTTTCGCCAACAAATCAGGCAGGATTCATTCAGACGACTTATTTTCCACACAGGTATGATTTTTCCACAGAACGCAGTTCAGCCTCAGCAGTGAAAGTGAAGTATGCTATAAATTCCTCAGAGTTAGAAAAAATAATAAAGTACATGCATTAAAACTTACCAAAGTTTCGATCTGCTCGAGAGTAGGAAGGCTCTGCAGAGGGATCTGGACAGGCTAGATCAATGGGCCAATGTCAATTGTATGAGGNACGCAGATTCCCTGAGAAAGACTGAACCGTTTATATCAACAGGACATTTATCTGTTGAGCTTATGCAATAGCTAACAGTTTTACATGATCTACCACTAGACAGGGATACAGACTTTGCCTAAGGTTTTCAGACAACTATCACTCAGCAGCACAGACCCAGTTTCTGTACCTGCAGGTTTTTGTTTTTTTTTTTTTAGGAAATCTTTACTATGAAAAAACCCAGCACATGAATGTGTGCAAAACAAACACCTACAAAAAGTGAAAAAGTATCTAACAAGAAAAAATTCTAGGCAAGCTAAACTCGTCTGCCACATTAAAGATATTACTAAGGGAAAAAAATGGATTTTTACTGAACTTGGATGTAGAACTATACCTAATTTCTTGTCTGGCTGTCTTTTGTTAAGAATCTTGAAGAAAATGTTGAACAGTATGTATGAATTACAATGAAAATGTAATTACCAACTTTTTGCCACAAAGCCAAACAATGTGAATTTTTCCAATTCAGACAAGAATGGATATCCCTATTTGATAATTAGTTTATTGAGGATTGTTCTTAGAGACCAAAACCTACAAATAATTCACTGCTTTGTTAAATGACCATGCACTACCAATACATTTCACTTCCTACTATAATAGCAATTTCCCATCCTCTTAATTTCTTTCTTGTTTAACATGGATGACTAATACAGATGCATTTGTGTCATGAATACAATACCTGAGCTTCTGGCGAGAGCTGTTTTTCTCTTTCCTGCAAGGACATTTTACAGTAAGACTGTAATGCCAAGTAGTTCTTCCGCTTCCATTTTCTGTCTAACCTGTCCGCATGCTGTTTACAATAAGCAAAAAAAGGGTCAGCTATATCCTGTTTCAGAGAAAACAAAGGGGAAGGAACGAAAATAAAGTAAGACATACAAGGCCAAAAGGCTCTGAACAGCACAAACATTCTGGCAAATCAGTTCACATATTCAAATAGACATGTTTTTAAAAGCAACTAATATGTATGTTTCTAAATCAATTTTGTCATGTTGATGTAATTTACCATGTTTTTCCATTGTTTTCATTGTGTGACCCTAAACTTTTTTAAACACATTACCTATTTAACTCTCTACTGTTCAATCTCTATTTTCTCATTCCCAGAATAAATAGCAGAACAAAATCCTAAGTACCAATCTATTTAACATATAACATGTATTGTTAAATTTCTGTTGCCTCACAGTGTCTTTTGCATTATATCCTACAAGGGATTAACAATTCTTAATAATACAAAAGGCAATGTTTTCTCAAATGATTTTCCAAATGTTTTTGTGGCTATACCCCCATGTAATTTATCATCTCAAATTATTTTTTTTCCTTTCTTCATTCTTTGCTCCATCAGATCTGCACATTATCACAGCTATAAGTTTATAGCAACATTTAACACTTACAAACTTACAAATATCTGAGCCATGAGGAGATATGGTTTGAGAAGTATTATTTCATTGCCAGTATATTTTCAGAAGTGCAGAAACATCATCATAAACTTACAGGCTAGAGATAACTTAAAGCAGTCTTCTTCATAAAGTAGTAAAAATATTAACAAATAATTTGCCTATCAAATTTTACTTTACTCCACCTATAAAACAGACAAATAAAATCTACACAGCCTTTCCTTACAAGTATATTTTATTTTTATTTATATTTTCAGAGTGTGTGACAACTTACTTCCAAAAATTAGCAGCACCCTAAAATTAGATTCTGTGAGGCCTTGATTAAAAATATTTTGATTACAGAAAACACATAAGAAAATTTCAAGGTAGAAAAACAAATAAATGCATATGCCTAGAAGAAATTCACAGAGTGTTTGAAGAATCAACATGACATAATTTATCAGGGACAATGATGAGGTAATTGTCCTAACTTCCTATTTATCAATCTCACAGAAAAAAGTATTTTGTGATTCCTTTAAGAATCACTTAGTGGCCCAGTCTTTTCAGAAACAAAAGTGTCAATGTCAAAAGTGCAAGTAATGCTTGTTTGTGTGTTACTTGTGTTACTTCCTAAAGCAATAAGAAGTTAAATTGTGCAGCTATGAACATGACAGGCTTAATCCAAATGATACATATCAGGATGACATTTGGCAATCTAGAAGTACTTATACTGTAAAAATGAATTCAGAAGTAGGAGCTTCAAATCTAAACTACTTTAATCACATTAGAGGAAGAAAACTGGTAAGAATGGATATTAAAATTTATCAGTAGGTTATAAATGTTTGCTTTTCATTCTGATTCCCAAGATTAACGTTACCATAAGGCAAGTCATATACCTGTATTGCAATTTGAAGAAAATACTGGAAAACATGCATGAAAAAAATGTCATTAGATATGCAGCTAATTTCCCAAGACAGTCCTGTTTGGTATGAAACAGAGATTACTATACTGCATAAACAGCTAGGTAAGTATGTCAACCCAGGTGAGTTAACAATTAGGGTTAGAATTCATGTCTGTATTGACTGATAGTCTATTAAGCCAACTTCTGCGTTAACCTTCTCGATCCCTTTTTCCAGGCTATTTCAAAAGGTGCTTGGAGTTGGACAATTTCACGAGCAGAGAGCTCTCCCTGAACAGTCCCTTTACTCAGCCTATGACTTGCTACCAATTTACAAAAACTTTGCTCAGGGTTATTGAGAAAAAAAGGCACAATTTCAGGTCATCTTCACAAGCTTTCAATGTGACTCTTTTATTCAATCCGTTCCATAGCTACCTCTTCTGCTGCTGCTTCTGAGAGAAGGCCTTCCTTCTGAGCACAGGTCACATGGAAGTAAGCTCTGCACATCCCAGCATCACAACTAATGCACACACCAGTTCTGGCAAAACGCGGATCTTCACAAAAACTGCATTCCTTTATAAAGAAGAGTGGAAAATGCCACAGTAAAAATTTCAGGTGTGTTTTGCCTAATATTTGATAATTTACATCTTACATATAAAAAACAGGCAGTTTTACTCCTGTGTGGTACAGAAACCAAGTATGCCGTTGACAAATGACACTACTTAAAACTTTACCCCATTCCAACCCCACTATTGATTTCATTTTCAACTAGCAAGGGAAAAGTGCTTAAACAACCTAAACAGCATGTTGGATGAAATTTTATATGAACTTCCACGTCTTGTATTCCCCTTCAGAGCAACAACTAAATACCACCCAAGCAACTGATGCACAATTACTTATGTAAGTGTCATAAAACAACATTACTGCTCAGCAAACGTTCAATTGTTCAACAAGTTCAGAGGATAAACAACAAAACCAGCAGCGCACTGTATGACTGAAAACCGTAATTACATAGATGTCCTTTGATAAGCAATGACTGAGGAGCAAATGTGTGACAATGCAGAAAGAAATACTCAAGAATCATAAATATCAGTAAAGAATGTTGTGATTCATTTAAAACACTGCACTAGGGCTTCAGCTACATGCATTCTAGGCACACCCTTTCGTAACACAGCAAACCAACATCCCCTAACATGACCTGGGAAAAAAAAAAACCACCTTATTTTTCAGGCAGATCAACTCCTCAGTCTGTTTCACCACAAATTCATACCAAACAGCTGTGTGAACAAACTAGAGTGATGAGCACATAAGAACAAGCAAATAGGAACATGGGCTGCTTAAGCAGTGCTGCTATCCAGTGCATAAAGATGATCCAAAATTATACAGGTGTGCATTTCTTAATCTCTCACATGCTGAATACAGAGCAAAGCTGTGCATCAGCTACAGAAAATATCTCCATACAGAATGTTAAACAACAGAAAGGAATGGCAAAGAAAACTCAGTAACTGAAGAATCTCAAAACACTGCATACTCTACCATAAAAGGGCATTCTTTAGCTGTGCAACAGCACCATGTAACAGATAAGAAATTAGTTAAATAGGTAAGAAAATAAGTGAAAAAGAATATTGTATTAATCTGGTTTTTCAGGGGAAAATTTTGCTAAGCAAGCGGCAACATCCACACTTTATTCAGTAAACAGTGTTTGTTTACAGCTCTGCTAGAGTAATGAGTCCTCATTTGTGCAGTCCACTTTCACCTTACTCACAGTAATAAAATACATCCAAATATATACATCCTCCTATACATCACTCAGTGTATTAAAAAAAAAAAAAAGGCATTATTCATTACAACAACAGTTTGTAGGGTACTGGGAGCCTGGTCTGACTTTTTTTTATACAAGCATTTCTAAACAATACTAAATGCCTCAGCAGACCCATGCTGAACATACTCCTGGATACAGGCTTGTTGCACACAGGCAATCCAAAGTGGTTTAATTTATTTTAGATATTATATGTCTTTTTTAAAAATGTACTATATATTTTCATTTAGTATTCAACTTGACAAACTGACATCCCAGAAAATTAAATTGAGTATGCACAAATGAAGCATCAGAGCAGCAGGAGTACAACCACCTTCCCTCACATTAGCCTGATTGATATGGCTTCTCCACACTATCCCCATTAGCTACAGAAACAGTATTTAGCAAATTACTGAGCACTGTCTTCTGCCCATTGTAATGGTTTTCTGTATGGTTTGTGTTTGATCACTTGTGGTCTGGACTGAAAACATTTATATGTAAAACCTTTTTAATTTTAGAGCCATTTTTCTGTTCAAGTTGAGGGCCCCATGTTACTGTGGTTTTTTTTAATACTGCTTTGCAGCAACCTTTTTGTATGCATTCTAGCTTATAATTATATAGACTGTAAAGTAATTCTTACTGAACGTACATCTGTCACTTTTTTAATCAACCTAAACTTCCATTTCTCCATTTCGCATCCCATAAATCCTCTTCAATTTCCATCCACATTTTGGCAATCTGCCACTAACTGACTTTAAAAGAAAGTAATTAGCACCTGTGTAAAAAATAAGGGAAATCAGGGGGAAAACGAAGACAGAAATTAAGGATAACAGATGTAAGGAAAATAGAAAGAAAGGGGAAGCGAAGAGCAGTGGTAAAACAACCATGAACAAACTTAATCTCATTTTTATTTAAGTTCTGAACCTTGCTGCAATTTCTGTAATCAAGAAAAATAAAGTTGGGAAGATGCATGTTATTCTATTATATGTAAAAACATAAAATAAAGCTACTCGTTGACAGTACATCTCTTCTAAACTTACCTTGGCACCGTACTTTGAATAATTCATTTCTGTAAGCGTTACTGGCCGCAGTTTGTCAATATCTCCAAATGCCACTCCTGGAACATAGAGGGCACAAACAATATGGACCCACCTAAAACAGCAGATAAAATTAGGTTACTGTTATCAACATTTTGTTCCTATATTATACTCACCATTTGCAGATTTCAAAGTGCCTCGTAAATGTTACAGATGCTAGGAGAACTGTGCTTGAAGGAAAGTACATTAGAAGCAGGGAGAGAATACGTATTTGGAATTCAGCAGCTCACACACTGAACCACAGAGTAAGGCTTTTCAAAGCCACTGCAACTGCTCTGCCTGTCTGGATAAAGGGCTGGGCTACCACCACCTTTCTGTTCTCACAGCTCTTACGTGGGGCTCCACACTGCTTTTTATGCAACATGAAACATACATGAAGAGTTAGACACTACTTAGAAAAAGCTAAGGCAGACAGATACTTTCATGATGGGGCAGGGGGTAGGAAGGGGAGGAACAAAATTATACAGGTAGTCACCGCAACACTGAGCTCTAGGCATATAGCTATGAAGTACTTGAAACACAGCACCAGTCAGACCTTGCCTTGTTATAGTTACACCTGTTAGTATCACCAAAACTAACTAATTTTAAGCAACACAGATAGGAGCTGCATTCAGTTATAAACATACCTGAGTTGTATTACAGAAATGCCTATCTGAAAGTCAGATGAACAGACTTACTTAGCTGTACTCTTCTTCACTGGCCATAAACAAACTGGAGGGTACTAGGTCTAAATCTTCAGCCCTGAGGGGCATAAAATGAGACAGCGTGAATCTGGACCTCAGTGTCTAGTAATTAAATACAACACAATGGTAATGTCTTTAGCCTCAAGCCTCTTTGACAGACATCTTTCATAATCTCCTGAAACTCTGTTACCAAAAGATAGTCTTGCAGCAGAAGACAATTTTCTTCCTCTTACATAATGAACACTTTCTACAAGATCCAACTCTCATTGTCGCAAACCATCAGTTAGTGACAGACTCAAAATCTGTTCTACACAGCATGCACAACTCAACTGAGTTAAACTACTCCAAAAAATGAAGTGTTCCTCCCCAAAATAATCTTTCAGTTTTATCAAAACTCAGTTCTATTTGCTAACCCTTGCTAAGTCACCAGGTGGGTGCAAACTGTCATAGACAGAAGGTCAGGATTGCTACTTTCTGTTATCTTAAAATATTCAAGAAAACAGACATACAATTGCAGTGCTATACAGCTACCACTTTCAACCTATGAGCTCCCAGATACATGGGATACAATCAGAGACTTTGGACATAACTGAGCTGAAATATCCTGTGTTTAACCCTTAGCAAGTACTAACGTACTTTACAATCTAACAAGCACTTTACAATCTTCCCAGTCATTAACGTTTAACACTAAATATATCACTAGTGAAGACTAAAACTTCTAATAGAATCATAGAATCTACTCCACACGTTCAAGACGACTCATGATGCTGCCAGAAACACTTCTTCCCTTGGCTCTTTCATTACCCACGTACTGCAATTTTCCAGTCTCCCTAAATACCAGGGGTTCAGCACAGACCTGTCACCACCTACTTAAATCTGCATCCATGCTGCCGTACTCTTTTTCCCCCGTCTTCTACCACTTTTTAGCCTAGCTCTTCTCCCTCCTCTGTTTTGTGTGTCAATAAAAAAAAAAATAATAATCAATTGGACTAGAGCAATAAGATCCTGGTTTTAGCTGCACTTAAACAGAATGTTTGTTAACCTGTTATTAACTGTCTGTTTACAGATAGAGAAATACTGAAGCTGATGGTTATACTAATCAGAAGTTACATGTAACCCTGATTTTGCACATTTCCCAAATCAGCATGTTTTTCATCCGTGGTCCTTAGATGTACAATGCTGCAATTTATCACATTCAGGATTATTAAGTTTCATGCTAATTATATATGACTTATATATCCAAACAGAAATTCCAAAAAAAAAAGGTATGAGAGAATCAGTAGCTAGCTCAAAAATACATATACTTTAAAGTTTTTACAGAAGATAACAATGATCTTGCAATATACAAAATTGGTGGACAGACTTTATTTAGCATTTTCACCCAAAAATGGTCCATGCTAATAACTGGACAACAGAAAAATCCCAGTAAAAGTACAAGACTACTTAGAAGCCATTAACTCGCCTCACTCTAAGAAATTTCTTAGTAAATCTAACATAAGTCACAACACTGACTGATCCATAGTGTTGTATCTGACAAGACTCTTTTCACCTGTGTATTTGAAATCAAGTTTTTAACCTATTGTTAAATCACTCAGGTTTGAGATGCTAAGTGGTAAATTCCCTAACACATTAAAACTCAAAACAATGAGAAGACTGTATATCCTAAATAAACATTTACATGCAACAACTGCATTGCTTTGTCACTACAGATTTTTCTGGGGTTCTCCACATCCACAAAACAGTTTGGTCACAGCACTGTAATTCCTGGAAGACTCAAAGAAAATTTACAGATGAATTACAACCTTGCCTTTAAATAACATAGTACAAATATGACAGCATGCTAGCTGCTAGAGAATAAGCTGAAGTACTCAAGTGTTCTGCCAAACTTCTTGCTGCTCAGATAGGGAATAAAGCTCATCACTGTTTGTGTTACAGTATAAACACTCAAGCATGCCAGCACAACCTCCTAACTTAATACAATGTTATATGCAAAAATAAAAGATTTTTCTCATTACTACATGAAAAGTGCATCTTCCGTCTGCCTCCCCACAAAAGCAATGGTGACACAAGATATTCCTGCAGGGGAGCAATGGAGCACCTGGCACCATCTCTGCCCCTCTATGTTGTATCCAGAATAGCCTATAGTTTGGCTAAATCACTACCATACCTTTACGAAATATTCTTCTACCAAAAAAAAAAAGCATATGTGAGGGCATGAATGTGTATTTTGGTATACTTTATGCATTTACTAAAATAAATATCTCATTTAAATGAGCATCCTCTACTTGTTTTCAAAAGGAATCAAAATACTTTTTTTTTTTTAAGCCAAATACCACATGCAGAATGAGACCTGTAACCTTGAGACAAAGAGACTGCTTGTTTGTAAATAAAAGCCATCTGAATTCTGTAGAGTTTATTTTTTATACCTTTACGTTGATTTAAGATGTGTTATATAGAACAAATTTGTGTAAACAGAAGTTACACATCTCTACAACTACTATTCTTAAGAAAAATCCAAGGTTCTGGTTGGAGATTTTTGATAGTAAGTTTTAATACAACCTCCTAAATGTATCCTCCAAAGTTCAATATAAAGATACACATCTTCTACAAGCAGCTGCTTCTCAATTTAATTTGCACAGTTTTTTCATGCTCCACTGGTGTATTAAATGCTGCTGCACTCTGTAGGAGTTTATCTATGATAAACCCAACAGCTGGCTGCTTGCTTCATACTGACCTTCTCAAAATGTTTTAGTACATGTCACCCAAGTATTACAGTATTACAGATTTAAGCTGCCATTTCAGTGTGATTGGCACACAAGTGCCTCATTTCTTTAACGACCTATATGCGAACTCAGACCTGAATCTTTATTAAAAAACATACACAAGTCAGTCAAGTTCACAGCTGAAGCAATTTCAGCTGCTTTTAATACCAGTTCTAAATATTTTCCTGCTCATTTGTTTAGCTGCACATGTTTTAGAAGCTTGTAATTAAGACAAATTGGGTAATCAAAGAAGAATAATCTTCCTTGTTACTTTACCATCCATTTAGCTTGGAGCAATGATGACAGATGTTGATTAGGGAAGAAGAAAGACTCCATACTGAAACAAGGACAGAATTCATATTCTTGGATAATAGCATTTTGAGAAATAAAATTTCATAAATTCACATTTATGCTTGTGAAACTGAGAGGTTAATGTGAAAACACTTCTGCTGAGAAATTAAGCACCTCATTATTCTAATGATTCACCTTTCACATAGGAACAGAGAAATTATTCCAACTTGATTATGAAGAGAAACTGAATAGGTTTGGTCTTGCCTCTGTGTAATTTCTAGCACCAATGCATATGAAGAATTTCTTTTTAAAAGGTGGTAAAAGGATGGAGA
>VZTL01018237.1:1165-17755 GCA_013400535.1 Scopus umbretta
CCCCCGCAATCCGGACAGAAGGGTGGAGAGGAAAGAAAGATTAAACTGAACTGGAAGAGAATAAGCGCCAGTGTGGATTACAGCAATTTAAATATTTTTCTTCTTCTTCTTCTTCAGAGGATCCTAGCGAGAGACAAATCAGACGTCTGGGTGGGGAAAAACAAAAAAAAAAGCGACTGGAGAGCACCCAGGAAGGACTTTCTAGAAAGACACACATGCACACTCCCCCCTCCAAAATGCAACGGGGACTCAGCCGGCTGCCGGGAAGTGCAGGCAGGAGCACCCAGGATCGGGGCTCCCGTCCTCCCTCTCCTGGCTTCCCCCTTCCCTCCTGCAGCAGATTCTGCAATCAGACATGCAAAAAAAAAAAAAAATCCTGAAAGAGGAAGACTGAAGTGTTGAAAAGGCTGAGCTCAGAGCACCGAAATGGCATCAGGAGAGCAGTGAGTGCGAGCTGAACAGCAGAGCGAATTAAGATGCATGGTGCATTTTTGGCAAGCACAAACCCAAGCAGATCAGAGCTCTGCTTAATTTGCTCTGCTTCTCTACAGCGCTTTTCTGCATGCTTCCCGCCCCCCCCCGGCCAATGNTTTATCCCCCCCCCCCCCCCCCCCCGGCAATAGTTTCATGTCTCTGCTCCTCCACACAGAGACACAGTGATAAAGGGACAGTACTGCAGGCAGGAGCAAGGGTGAAGGGAGGAATTACAGGTGTAGGACTCCAAATATTTCAAGGGTCTGCTTCTGCCAGGCAGAGAGTTTTGCACAGGGAGGAGAGACAGAGGGATCTCTGCACAAGCTGAACCAACATCTCCAAGCTCCACTATGCGCCCCAAATCATCCTAGTCCAGAAGGGGCAACAACATTTCAGGATAAAAAAAGGGGAGAAAAAAAAAGAAAGGAAGAAAAAAAAAAAAGAAAGTAAGAAAAAAAAAACCACACAGCTGCAGGAAGGATTTGCAACCACAATTAGAGCACCCATACCCCTTGGCCAGGAGCAGGCTGCCCACAGCCATGCTCACGGGACACGAGCAGGGCTCGTGTGTGGGCAACTCCTCACCCATCGCTGCACAGCCATGTCGCAGGCCCTGGGAACAGCAGTGATGTGCAAGGGGCTGCACATACTACAGCATCAATCCTGCTCCCACAGGGGCTTCTGGGGTGCTAGGCAGCTTCAGTAGGGTTTGCTCCTGCCAGGGCTCCCCAGGGGAACTAGGGGTACTCATCTAGTGAATAAATACCGAGGTAGGAGGGCTGGTTTCTCCCTGAGCCCCACCTGCTTGCAAATTACTAAAGTGAAACACCTGGATCCAAAGAGGTCACCAAAGTGCTTGGCACTGCAAGGAAGAGGAGCACAGAGGGTTGGTGGGTCCCCACCCTCAAGAGAAGCAGCTCCTATCAGAGACCTCTCTCTCTGTTACAGAGACCATGCCTGGGAAAGCACCAGAGAGGAAAACACTCAGGTGTATTTTTTACTCCCTGCCTCGGTTTCCCCACCCATGACAGAAAGATGCTCAGCACTGCGGCCGGACTGGTGGAGGGCACCATGTCATATGCCCCTGCCCATGGGGAACACTGGGCACCCCACACTGCCAGCTAGCATGTGGGTTCATCCCTCAGCAGCACAGGGGACAGGGATGTCACACTACCTGCAAAACCAGTGCCCGGGGTGAGACCAGGGCTTCCTTTATACTGGAGTTGGTGCAAGGTCACAGCCTCCTCGTGGCACTTGATATCAACCACTGTGAAACCAGTGTGAGGCCATCAGCCTACCCTGGCCTGTCACCGCAGGGCCAGTCACAGGCTAGGGACATGTTCAGGGGGCACACACCCGCCGTGGGGACCCACTGCAGTTCTGCAGCACAGCAAGGCTCTCCTCCAGGCAGATCAGCACCAGGACCTGGGGGAAGCCACTGTCACCTGGAGGTGCCAGGGTGGCACTGCTTGTCATGGGGCTTCATGCATGAGTACCCTGCACCCTCTGCTCCCACCCGCGTGGCAGCCTGCCTTGTGCCCTTCTGTCCCCCAGGCCCTGGGGTCGACCCCTGGCCTGTAGCAGAGCCCAACTGCTAACGACGAAGCACAAACCCACCCATAGGGGCTTTCGCGTCCTCCTCTGCAACCCAAGGCAGTTACGTGCTGGCACTCTCTTTGCAAAAATGAGGTTTAACCCACAGAAAGTTGGAGAGGTCTCAGGTGGGCTGTCCTGGGGGGGGGGGGGGGGTCCCGGGGGGGGGGGGGGTTACCCAGGAGCCCCCCCACCCCCACGACACGCACGGCCCGCTCTGCCACCCGGTGCCAGGCAGGCCCCGCTTCAGCAGCTGATGAGGAGGTTTTGTGCCAAGCCATGGCTTCCTCTGCTGCTGATAGATAAAGCCGCCACTTGCGGAGGAAACGTGGCAGGGCAAAGCAGGGGAATGGGAGGAGCGGGAGCATCCAGCTGGGTGCCCAAAGAGCAGGCGGAAGGTGGGCAGGAAAAGAAAGAAACCGGGGGCGGGGGGCTGTTCATCCTCCCCATTGCAGGCTGCCAGCGGGGACTGGCAAGTTTGCTGGCAGAAGAGCCTGCAGCGACAGCAAAGTCCCTGCCATGGAGAGCAGACAGGCCACCAACCTTCACCCAGCACCAGGGCTGGGCAGCCCTTGGTCCTGCTTCCCCGGCTTGAACCCACCACCCCTCACCAGTCCACGGACAGATGGAAGATGATGCTCAGCAAGGGCAGCGCTACCTCTTGCACATCCAGGCTCAAAAGGGGATGGGCCTATTTGGGAGTTGTCAGTGGTGGGAACATGCCATCCCTGCCTCCATCCCTCACTCCTGTGCCCGTGGAAGAGGGAGGCAGGAGCAGGGCATGAGTGATGGGGCTGTCAGAGCACAGAGATGGTATCTTGAACAGAGGCCTTGCCATTATTGCTGAGAGCGATGCTGGCAAATTGCTCTTTCAAGAAGCATCTCCATGAAAGATGAAATCAGTGCCTCCTGCAAGAACTGTGCCCCACGGAGGCTCAGGGACCGGGTTCCCTCTGGCCTTTGAGAGCCTCCAGACATTCCATGGGATGCCCTTGGCCAAGACTAAACCTCAGTTCCTCTGCAGAGAAGTCCCCATCTCCTCCATCCCAGCTGGCCGTTGCATGGGGACATGCGTTGCTACCAAAACACCCAGCCCAGAAGAAGGAGCAGGACTGGAAGTTGCCCAGGGGACTCCTGGCCACAGACAGAGGTGAAGGCAGATGTTTTGTTTGCATTTCTGCTCTTCCCACCTACACAGCTGCCTTTAGCATCACATGCTTGGGCTGGCCATCCCTCAGGGAAAAACTTTTCTCCTGCCACCCCACTTCCCAGCTAAAGGCTTCCCAATGTACTGCTTGCCTCCCAGGGCAAGGAAACATCATGGCCCTTTAGGGCATGACCAGAAAGACATCCATGGTCCAATATCTGCTCAGTCATCATAAGCTCCGACGTCCACTCCTGCCTCTGATCTCCGTATCGATCCAGCAGGCCCGTGCTGAGGCATGCACCGCCCCGCTCCCTATTACCAGAACAGCACTCGCCACTCACTGGAAATGATGAGCTGACATTTTTCTAGCCCCTCTCTCATCCAGAGGGATGTGCAGATCTGCCTACAGCAAGACCACTTTGCACACCTCTGAAACGCAGCCAGCCCCGGGGTGGGCAGAGCTGCTCTTTGGCAGCGTGCAGTGATGCCGGGCAGCAGCACAGGGTGTGAGCTCTGGCGGGAGAGGCTGAGAGAAGGGTTTCATCCCCTGCATTGGGAATTTGGCTGCAGGTTCACACGCCCCTTTGCAGAGAGACCCCAAGAAGTGCAATTTTGGAGAGGGTCCAGCTTGCAGGGTAAATGGCCCAGAGCTGCTGCCAGCTTTCTGGGAGGGTGTCAGGGCTGGTTTGGGGGCACAGCATCCCCCATGGCATCACTGGCACGGGCTGCAGGAGAAAAATATCAGCCCCTGCAGAGTCAAGAGGCGTTTGCCTCTTGCCTGAGCCGTGCAGGCACATGAGCATCAAAAGTGTTGCTCCCTAAAGCAGAGCACCTCGTTCCAACCACCCCGGGAAGAGCTTGGAAGCCACTTCTTGATCCGATGTGTGTATCGCTTCTCAAGTGCTTGGCAGGAGGAGCCCCCGTGCAGCAGGGAAGGTCGCATTCTGCACACGGGTCAGCCTGGCCCTGGGAACCTACAGGGAGAGGGGCAGGGGAAGGCGCATGGGGCAATCACATTTGGGCAGCGACAGCTGTGTGATGAAAGGTGAAGGTCTCAGCTGGGGGAGGTCACTGGAGAGCAGCCTGTGGTAGGAGACTCCAGCCTTGGGTTGTCCTTGCCCATGCTGTGGGCCTGTGGGGGCAAGGGCAGGATGAAGCCATTCCAGCAGATGTCCTGTTCATAAACTCTCCAAGGTTTTCAAGAAGTGTAAGGAAAAGCATCTAACCAGGAACTGTTTGCTCAAATAAACAGAAACAAAAATTTCAGGAGAAAACATACTCGGGTGAGGTCTAAAGAAATAGCCCTGTCACAAAAATAACAAATATTGCTGTGCTTGCATTCATCTCTAGAACCTGAACCAGCCTCCTACATGGGCAGCTCCTGAATTAATGTGTCAAGCCAGGGAAAAGGTCTGGTCATGGCTGTAACTTTTAAGAGATGGTCCAGGGAGGATGTCTGCAATGGTCAAAAAAAAAGACTGAAATGAAGCTCTTGGAGAGCCCAAAGAATACGAAGAAGAATAATGTGGAGCAGATTATAGCCGCCGTCAAGAAATCAAGGCAGCGCTTTGATCTGCCAGCAATGCTCTGCGCAGAGCTGGTCCATCTCTCACAGAGAGGAAAGAGGAGCAATCCTGAGACCCGGGTGGGGAAGCTCTAACAGGGGAGAGGCTGCGAAGCCGGAGGGCAGCTGCTGGGAGAGGAGCTGGGGACGGGGCTGCAAAGGAGTCCCAGGAGGCACTCAAGATGGCCATGCCGCAGGCAGATAACGGGAATTATAGTCCCGGCATTGTTCCTCTGATGCCCTGCCATCTGCACGTCTCTTGGGGTGTTTTACGTGCTCAGAACCGCTCGGTTGTGGGCACAAGTTAGGAAATTCCCAATGTGAGCAGTCAGGTCACGCAGTCACGGAGACAACCCGTGCCAGGACAAAGGAGAGGAAGTCTCCGTCATGTTTCCCCGTGATTTTGCCCAAACCAAGCCTGTGCTTTCAAAAATCCCACATTCCTAATTCAGTCTCTGAATGTGCAAATGGAGCATGTGGGACTGTGAGAAGGTCAGAGAGAGCCTGGAATATCCCACAGCGCAGGACCTTGGTGTAAGAAAGATTGCTTTAGATTTTTAAAATAATCAAAATGAACCAAAAAAACCCCTCCAAACCTTCAGCTTATTTTCAAGTGTGCTTTTAAGAACAAAAGGAAGAGCTACATCCATGCCAAGCCCTGTTTTCTTGCACTGTGGCACGCCATCCGAGTGCCCCTGTCCCCTGGCCGGGCAGGCGCTCCCGCGGCAGCATCCCTCCCGCACCACCGCGTGGTTTGCAGAGACTCGGGCTGCTGCTGAGCCGCTGAGGAGGAAATTGTGCGAAAGGAATAGTGGCCTCTGCCTCATCAGAGAGGTAACAACGCTCATCTCGGGCCCCTACCAAGCCTCTCGGTTGAATCACAACTCACTGGAGAATCAATTCCTCCTCACCCTGAGCTCTTCCCTGCACACGTGCACAGAAACATGCTCTGCAAACCCTCGCCACCCTTGTGCGCAAATTAAATTGCTTTAGAAAGAGCTCCCCAGCCTATTTATGCCTCCAAATCTTTCACTGATCTTCCTTCCTGGAAGGCTCTGTTGACTTTGGGGAGAGGTGCCAGAGCTGGGTTAAGCAGGGAAGAAACTAATATAACCAACTCTTTGTAAAATGATTTACCAAAATCTTTTTGTAGGGCGCTGCTCTCCCAAACAAATCTGGTGAAGTTGCTGTTATCTACATAAGGGTAGGGAAAGCTACTTTTGCCTGGGTGTCGGGGCTCTGAAGTAGAAAGGACATATAGCATCTCAGCATCACGTGCATCTAATGTGCTTCCCAACTGTTAGGGGGACAAGGGACTTGCAGCCCCCACAGCTGACTGGGGAGGAGAGATGGCTGCTGCCCCAAAAGTACATATATTTCAAAAATCTCTGCTACCTCTCTCATCCCAAGGATAAGTTGAGTCAACAGCTGCTTGAAATGGTTTCCTCGTCCATCAGGGGAATAGTGAAATCCTGAATTACTTAAGACATCTCCCCACCCTATGATGGGTGCAAGTG
Source organism: Scopus umbretta (assembly GCA_013400535.1). Lineage (NCBI taxonomy): Eukaryota > Metazoa > Chordata > Aves > Pelecaniformes > Scopidae > Scopus > Scopus umbretta. The sequence continues at coordinate 7,461 of VZTL01018237.1, forward strand.
AGACAGCTGGTCCCACTTTCAACCCGCCATGCAGGGAGAAGTGACGATGCTGAAGCCAAAGGGGCCACCACCCACAAAGCCTGGCTTAGCCAGGAGGCCTGGGCTGAGCAAGCAGGACCCCAAAATGCTCCGTCCCAGCCACCCCACTCTGGAGAAAAGCAAGTGAATGCAGGATGCTCCCCCTCGGCAGCCGGTGGCATCTGTGTTTTCCTACTTTGATGATGCCTCTCTGGCATCACCTGAAAGCCAGAGCTCCCAGAGCATAGGGTAACAGGCTGACAGCAGCCCCAGTAGCAGGACCGTGCCTCTGAGCCCTCCTCTGCAGGTGCTGCCATGCGTGTTTCTCAACATGGGTTTTGCAGAGTCGTTAACAATCCCACTAATGTGCAGCATCTAATCTCTCCCTGCCCGGGGATGACAGCAGCTGGGGCTCAATGGCATAATTGTGTTTTGATCCCTTGTGCCAGACTTCCTAGACACATGCTGGGAGTTGATGCCACCTTACAGGAGGAGGCCTTGCTATGAGAAACAGCTACCACGAACTCTGCTCACCTGAGGAGAAAGGGGGGGCTTTGAGGGGAGCTCTGGTTTTGGCTCTGAAGAAAAGTCCTTTACCATTCCCACAGGGCTGAGGTAACGGCAGTTAACCTGGGAGACCATGGGGCACATGGGTGTACTGATGGGGTGGAGGGATGTTGCTCTCAAGCTGGGGCATGTGGTCCCCAGGTCACGCCTCTAACACTGCCCTCAGCCCCTGTGAGCTGCAAGGGGAACTGAAGGCAGGACCCTGGTGTGTGAGCTGTGGCAAATGTCCTGCCAAAGTGTCTGCAATAAACAAATCAATAATTAAGAGAGGATGTACATTAGTCTTTGAACACACTCCAGGTAGAGCTTATTTTAGCCCTTCCAAGGAAAGCGTGTGGGGTGAGCAAAGTGGGGGTGGGCGGAGCAGGGCTGCAGAGGGCCAAGGGGCTGCAGGAGGATGAGGTGTGAGTTAGGGATGAAGATGGAGGATCAAGAAGAGGAGGATGAGATTTATCAGGCAGGCAAGTTGCAGGATTAGGGATATGTGTGGGAAGCAGCCAGCTGGGGGAACTCTTGGGGGGCTGAGAAGAGGGATGCGGGCATTTGCAGGGGCTGGAGGTGAAGTGCATGAGCATGCCTGCAGGTTTGATGGGCTGAGTCCACGTCAGAGCTGAAAAGGGGGGATGTGCCATGGAGGAGCTACGTGGAGAGAGCACATCACCAATGCCCCAGTGCCCCAGCCCTTGCCATGCAAGGTGGGTAAAATCCCACCACAAGGTCTTCTGCTCCTCCAACAGTGGTGGTGCTCAGGGCCTGCCCCAGCTCCTGGTGGGTTGGATTTTGACCACTGGGTAGGGGCTGGTAGTTGGATAAAAGAAGTGCTCATCTCAGCCCCAGCCCTTACACACTGACTCAGGATCACCAAAGCAAGATTGTGCATCATGGCTCTGTTCAACTGTGGCTGCTGATGATCCACAGGTCTGCCCCATCAAGCAAACAAAGGCTCTAGATGCCTGCACATAAAACAGATGGGAGGTTTTCTTCTCCTTGAACATGTAGCAGTTTTGCTTGCCTACTCCTGCCTGGCTCCTTCTCCAGCTATGTCCCTTGCTAAAGATCACTGCCTTCCCAAAAGCAGCCTTACCAACCACACACTCACCTGTCCAAAGCTCAAGATGCCAACCTCCTGTCCAGTCAACTCCAGACCTACAGCCCAAGAGAGCATCCTATAGTGGGAAATGATCTCTCAGGTCATTTTTGTTGCTGATGGGCACCAACAGGTCAAGCTCCAAGGTCCCCATAGAATCATAGAATTGATAAGGTTGGAAAAGACCTCTGAGATCATCTAGTCCTACCATCAATCCCTCCCTTCCCCCTCCCCCCAAAAAATCCAACCCCCCCAAAAAAAAAAAACCCAAAAAAACCAAACNAACCAAACCCACAAAACAAACAACAAACAAACAAACAACAAACAAACAAACAAACAAAAAACCAACAAAAAAACCCAAACCACCATGCCTACTAGACCATGCCTTGAAGTCCTGCATCTAGACCTTTTTTGAACACCTCCAGGGATGGTGACTCCACCACCTTCCTGGGCAGACGGTTCCAATGGCTCACCACTCTTTCAGTAAAGAAATTTTTCCTAATATCCAATCTAAACCTCCCCTGGCGCAACTTGAGGCCATTACCCCTCGTCCTAATGATCCCTAATGTGTCCCATGATCATCTGGGACACACTGCCAGGGTAGGAAGGCAGAGGAGGACACCAGCAAGCCTGAAGATGTCTGGGCAGCAGTGCCATTTCGGTCCCTACTTTGGCACCCATATCATCCCTGCCCTGCCACTTTTAATACCAACAGGGAAAAGCTGAAGGCCAAGGTCTCACAGTTCAGATAAATCTCTGTTCTACTAAAAGGGGTAAGCCCCCCACATCTTTTAGCCCATTGCTGAGAAATTCTCAGCACTGAGCAATTCCCCCTATCACCCCACCAGTCTGAAAAGAGGCTCTCCCCATCTTTCTCCCCAGAGAGAAAGATCTGGCTGACGTGATTTATGCCTACTGCATATCCGAGCTGGCTTGCCACAAGCCTCTGCATTTGGGCTAGTGCTGGAAACCACGCAGGAGCATCAGCTAATGTGAAACACAACCCACCTTCTCAGCGGGATGAGGTCCCCAGAGCCCGTCTTCCCATTCCCCCCTCCCCTGGCTCAGCACCCGCTCCCCCTGCCAGGCAAGGCTGTGGTTCTCGATAGCCAAACACATCAACAGCTGACGGTGCAGCAGCATTAACCAGAGCCCTGCCAAGCTGTGCTTCTCCCGGGGAGCTCGGGAGGCTCTGGGAGAGCCCTGGGGAGGAATGGAGACAGACCTCTGCCAGCCAGAGGTGCTCAGCCACACGCTGCAGAGCTTCCAGGGGAGCCTGAGTTGATCCAAAATCTCAAACATTGGAGAGTTTTCCTCCAGCAAAGAGCTTCCACTATGAAGAGCTATCAGTGAAACACTTGTGATGCAGTTCAGCTGAGTAAAATAAACAAAAGTGACTAATGACTGATTAAATATCAAAGGATCACTTTATTTTTGCAAATACACAGAACGTTACACACAGCTGAAATCTGGAGATGGCCCCTACAGCTGAAGTGACCAAAGATAGATAGAATGACACCAGGTTCTTCCTTGTGCTGTCACAAGGAGCATCTGGATAGAGACCTCTGCTTCCCACCAAGACAGAGATGGGTCCAGCAACAATCTCCATTGGCTGCTCACGTGCAGATTATCCAAACAGAGCTTCTACAAGCAAGACAGATAAGCTGAGCCTCCAGACCACGCTGTGCCAGTCTGACCCATCTGTGTGTACAGACATTGCTGCACTGAGCAGGCAGATTCAGTAGCAGTTGCTTCATCATGCTACAGGGCTCTCCTCGCTCCCTCACCTCCCCCAGTGATACGCCAGAGCTATCTAACGAAGTTAAGATAAATATTTCCTCCTACTGCCTATTAACGCTGGCTAAAGAGAAGTGCCTTCTCTCACTGCTCCTGCCACAAGCCCACACCATTTCACTGGCCCCAGCAGCCCATGCCCATTCATTCCTCTTGGGGCACTCCTCTCCATGTCCCTCTGGAGGTCCCCCAGGTGCTCCTGCTGTTATTTGTCACCCCATCTGGGTTGCTGTGGTTTTGGTGGGCAAGATCTGCCAGAGACGATGGAGCAGACTGTTCTGGGGAACTGGCAGCTCTGGGTGCTCTGGATCCAGATCCACCACTCTGAACCCACAAGGAGAGCAGGTGAAACACACCACCACGTACCAATTGGAGCAGCCTTGCTGCAGGACCTGGGGGGATGCAGTGCTGAGTCAGAGAAAAATACAGGATTGTATGGTCCAATATCCAAGTCCCATGGCTCAGACACAGGAGCCCCAGGCTGAGCAGCCAGCACACCTCCGTATGGGGTATACACGTGAAGAGCACATGGTTGCTTCACAGGCAGTTTGCACTGGGAAGAAGAGACACATTTTGATATGAAATAATTCCCTTGACACTGTCTGGTTGTCTGCTCCATCCCCAAAAGCCCAACGGAGAGGGCCATCCTGATCCTAAATACAACTTCCTTCAGAGTTATTGCAACTGAGCAAGAACATTTGTCTCGGTGCTAATTTAATTTTTTTGGTATGGAGGAGTCCAAGAGGTACTGCAGTATCCCATGTGCTCCAGCCCCACCTCTGGAGGACTCCAAGAAAATGACTGTCCCATGCCTGTCCCTTCCCCTGCCATCTCTGGCTGGCCACAGCCACTGCCCAAGCACGGAGGACTCTGCTCGGTTAAAATCCTGGTTATTAGGAACTCAAAGGGAAAGGAATGAATGAGTGCCAAATGGCGAAGGATAAAATCAATATGGGGAGAGCTGTTATTTAAGCTTCTGAGCTCCGGGGTATTACAAACGTTGGAGAGCAATGAAATAAAAATGATACATAAAGTGACAACATCATCATGTCTGTATAACTGACGCCCTTAGCAGCTGTTTGGTCTGAACAACAGAAGTAAATCCAAATCTGTGCCTGCTGCCCAGGGCTGTCTGGCACTCCTAAGGGGGCACTTTGTGATCAGAGAGAGAGGAAATTACAGGGTATTTTTGCCAACCGGATCATTTTTAACCTCCTTTGGTCACCATGCCCTGGAAGCATGGAGCATCGTATAGTCAGCAACCCACTCCACGGACCGGCACACCAGCTCTTCTAGAAGAGGTTGGGTCTTTGCTGCAGGTGCAGAAGACCCCATGGGGCATCCCAGCAGTTTCAGGGGTACAGGATGGCAGTGGGGCTCCCTGGGCACAGGAGCCAGCCTGCTGCCATGGCCAGGACCTGCCCTCACAGGATACCAGTCCCTTGGCTGGCTGTGAGCCAAAGTGCACCGCATGGGCAAAGCTGGGGAGAGATCCTGCAAACTAGGAGTGAAAAAGCTGGGCTGGCGTGCGAAGTGTCCTTTCCTTGCCTCCGAGGCTTTCTGACACCCTCTTAGCAGCCTTTAAAGCTTCCCCACACCAACACAGAGCAGTAACATTTTTATGTCTCGCTATCGGTGGAAAATCAAAATAATTATTTTTCTGTTTTCTCTGCCTCTCCATCATCTCCACTCCTATTGACCAGACCCTGGAAGCTTGTCAGCCCTCCCAGCTCTGCCTGCGAGCTGCTTCTCGCTGCCAGCCCCGCAGCGCATCCTCCTGCCCGGGCATGCACAGGTACCACTATTGCCGCTTGCGGTGTTGCGGTGCCCTGGGTCCCCCAGCAGCTGCTCGGGGCCAGGCTGGGCTGCCGGACAGCATGGATGTGGAGTGAGCCAAGAAACACAGTGCTGGGTGCTTTGGGAGGCAGAGGGACACCTTGGAGGATGCAGAGCTTAAATACTGGGTTGCGGGAGGATGCTGCAGCGAGGGGATTCGTACTGCCACCTTAGGGAAAGCAAAAGAAAATGCTTAACCTGAGAGAGGGAAGCGATGTTGTTCTTGCCTTGGGTTGAAGACCAGCTCCTGCAAGGCCAAGGCAGGAGTTTAACCTCCCCGGCAGCATGGGGAGCTGCGGGAGAGCGAGCGTGTTAACCCTACTTACGGCTGCATTAACCCGGCTCTGGGAAAGCACCCAGCCCTGCTCCAGTGCGGACAGGCAGAGGCTTTTAGCCCAGCCCAGCCATTACAGCACCACACATTATGGGTTTGCTGGAGGGAGAGGAGCAGGCTATGGCTCCCAGAGCAGCGTTTAACCTCCCTGAGATGCTTGGGGTTGCGCTGGCAGGACGTGCTGGCAGAGAGTGAAACAGTGCCAGAGCCGAACAAGGCAGCTTAGCTGTGCCCACCGGCACAGGGGCAGTGGGGACAAACCCAGCATCGGGCTGGGGCTGGGGTGGCCAAGCTGAACAGGGACAGGGAGGGGACAAATGTTCTTTCCTCCTTGCTCACATTGGCATGCTGCTCCTGGGTCTGGGGAAACCTGGCATGGCCTCCAGCCCTTCTCTGACCACATTGCCTTCCCTGGACTTGTTCCCTGGGCTTTCCTCAAGTTCTCCCACCCCTGCATCCCATCCTGCAGCTCCAGCATGAGCTCACGGCCACTCAGATCCATCCCATGGGGCTATGGTTTTCTCCTACCCTCCTGCCTACTCCCGGCTCCCAAGCAGCAGAAGAAATGGGGAAGGAAAAGGGAAATTTTTTTGACTGTGAGCTTTCTGAAGGAGAACTGGGATCAGTGCTGCTTTGAGAGAGGACATGGGACAGCAGGGACAAAGCAGGATGGGGGATACTGACAGCATCACATTGGATGGGATGAGATGGGATCAGATCAGATAAGAGAGGATGGGATGGACGGGATGGGTTCAGGTGCTGCAGTGCAAGACAGAGAGATGCGCTCTGTAAGTAGAGATATGGCATCTGGGAAGGGTCAAGGCTGCAACAGTGGCTTGGCAGGGCAAGGAGCTGCTGACAGCCACATCCAGAAAGTAAACATGAGCCAGTGGAAGAGAAAGTGTCTAGAGAAACCTGAGAGCGTTGCCTGCTCTCTGCTGTCCCTGATGCTTGCAGTCTTTCCTGTTTTGGGGGAGAGATGGAAGGTCCTGGCTGCAGCCACAGACACTGCTTAACCCACAGGTTTCCCCCAGCCTCTCCAGCATTCCTGGATTTTGATTCTTTCCACCTCCTTCTAAGCCCTCATCATCATCTCTCCCAGCAGTGCTCAGCTCCCACATGCGACCCCAGTTGAACATGCAGCACAGAGCATCTCCATGGTCAGTGGTTACACTGCACTTTGCCTATTGGAAATGTTTGGAGTAGGGAAGAAGAAGAAGAAAGGAAAAAGAAATAGAAGCAGAAAAACAGCCTCTGGGTTCTGCCTCCGTTTTTGTGAAACTGCAACTAAGTGGCAACAAAATTAGGGAAATCAGGGCTTTTCCCATTCTGCTCTACACAGGCTCAGTTCCCAAAGTGGGGGGAGCACAAGAGGCTGGGATTGCAGGAACAAGGCAGGTGCATCTCCCCACATAGACCTCCCAAAATCTGAACCTGGGAGCACCAAGGCAAGCCGAGAGAAACTTGCCGAATGGAAACCTCCCTGCAAGCAGCAGGTTAAGGCAGGTTTCCTTGGATACAGGGAGCACTCCAGCTGTTTAGCAAATGGCCAAGAGAGAACTCCAGCCCTGCTTTACAAAACAAGCAGGGATTGATGCCACCCTCTTCTGGCTGCCAGGGAGCTGGGAAGGGGATGCTCCGGGGCTGGTGGTGGAGCTGGGTGCTAATCGCAGGCCAAGGGGACACCAGCTGTGGGGAGGGTGCTCATGTCCGCTGGGCTGGGATGTAGGCCACGTGGGGTCAGGCTCTTGTCCTGTGTTGATTTTCAGGCTGGTCCTTTGCAAAGTGCTCACCTCTCATGAGTGCTTGAGGAAGGTTCAGCTTTAGCCCAGCAGATAATCCATCTGCGCTGGTGACCAAGGTTCGTTATGGGTAATTTAGTGCCGAGGAGGGTGCACCTGACTGTCCTGAGGGATGCGCTCATGTCTGCATTTGCATCCCAAGCTGTGCCACACGAGCTGTCATGGGCAGCTGCATGCAAAAGAGACTTGCTAGAGGTGTCCCTGCCCAGAAAGGTGGAAGGGTTTTTCCAAATAATTAAGCAACCAATGAGGGCTGGCAGAAGCTTTCTGAGGAGACATGACATGCAGCTCTACTCATCACTGAAAACATGGGTTGCAAACAGCTCCCACAGGAAACACAAGATGGAAGAAACTCATGCATAAGAGAAGGGAGCAGGACTTCTGTCCTTCAAAATCACCCTACAAGCCTGGCCTTCAAATTCGGAAGCTGTCAAGATGGTGAGGTGTTGAGACAGTGGTGGCAATCCTGGGAAAGGTCCCATATGTCCCTGTGTGTCCATGAGAGCACAGTAGACCAAAGGGGGCTGGCTGGAAAAAGGAAGATGAAGTGCAAGGAGTGTCCTGTTCATTTGGTATGGCACTTTCTTCTGTTTTAAGCTGATTATTTTTTGGAGGGGGCTAAGCTGAGGCAATGACAATCTGCATGAGAATGCCATTAGGACAACTGTCCTAGAAATCAGTGGAGTGAAATTTGGCTGGCCTTAAGAACAAAGCCAATGTGGCTATTTTAATTGGCGGTGGAAAACGTACTACTGTGCATGTCCCGGCTAGATGCTTGGTTAACACAGTGCAGCAATTCCCAGGACAATGACAGACAGTCCTGGCTGGGGTCCCCCAGCCATTTTTCAATTCTGCTGCACCTTTCACTTCGCTTCGTCAAGTCATCGTTAGGCAAACGCTCAGAGATGACACCACCAGCAACACAAGAGAAAGCAAAGCTTCCACGTCAATGCACATGACTTGACAATGCAAATAGCTTGGGATACACAGCGCATAAGTATATATTATTAAGCAGCAATAAATGAACAAATTTCCCGTACTTGCCTGGTGGGTAGGGGAGGGAGGATTCAGGAGAGACCCACGGAACTGACAGCCTGAATCGCTCCCTTCTCAGCTTGTCTCTATCGAGTGGCTCATTTGCCCTGGGTGTTTAAAATTGATTCAATTAAGATTCTTTGTGCATTCAGGTGTAATAAAATAGGGACAATAAAACTTAATAAAACTCAGGTAGTTGTGTCCTACCCTCCTTATGCCTTCTTGTTCCTCTTACAGCCTCCCATGAGAGGCCAGGGAATGCCTGACGGATTCAAATGGGGGCAGGGTGAGGGGTCAGCCAGCAAGGCCCTGCTCTGGATAGTCCCGGATGTCCAAAACCCCACAGCGGAGAAGATATAGACAACAAGCTCCCATTCCTGCATTGGCCCAGAGATCAGCCCAGGTGCAGAGGTGGCCTGGGATGGATGGGTTGGGACAGCTGGAGGACTAATAATAGGAAGCATGGGGAAAGTATTAAATAGGGGTCTCCCCAGTTACAGATGGGCCCAAGCTGAACATATGAACCTAGATGGAAAGTAAACACTGGGCTCCATTGAAGAAACTTGGGAGCTCACCATGCCTCTGAGGACCAGATGACAGAGAAATCCCATAGTGTCCTCTTGAAGACCGTCCCTGATGTGAGTTGGCAATAAGGTGCTCCCAGTACTGCCACTAAAGAAGTGGGAGAGGCAAATGTACTCAACAGTCTCTGCCACCGAGAGGCCCCATAAAGGTCTCGGTCCAGTGCCCCAGGCTTCTAGCAGTTGCAGTGATGGGAGGAAGGAACATGGATGATCTTCTCACAGGGTCCAGCCACCACCTCAGAGCATCTCTCGCCAACAGGGTCTCTTGTGCCCACAGCGAAGAGACCAAGGCCACATCTTGTTGAAGGCAGGGCTTAGGACCTGAGAAGTTAGATGGAGAGCGCTGCATTTCTTCCCCAGAACTGGATGAAGAGTGTGTGGTTATGAGCGTGGCCATCAATGAACCACAAAGCCTTTTAGCATCCATTATTTGCAACTGCTGCTGAGCAAACAAATGTGACCACATCAGTCACCAGGCCTATCCCCAGATGAAAGCTGTTCGCATCAGCCGATGCCTCCCCCCCAGGAAAGAATAGCTGACCCTGAGGGAGCATGGTACAAACCCATCCCCCTTTCCCTTCTATAGGCTTGTCAGGAACAGACAAAATAGGGTATCTCACCTCTCCCTCCCTCTATCATGCCCTCTTCAAGGGGGTCCTTGAATGGTCACTGTGGGCCACATCTTCCTCCCCATGTCAGCTGATTAATTCCCACTCACGGGCAGGTTTGGGAGCTGTGTGTACATCCCCACCAGACTCCTGTTTGCAGCCAGCAGCATGGAAGAACTGAGGACCCCAATGTGGGCACTAACACTTAGAGGTCAGATCCATATGAGGACCTTCCTTCAGCATCACCTGCCCTGATGTAGAAGAGGTCTAAGGCTGTGTATCAGCCCAGCATGGGTCAAAAAGAGGAGACTGTCCTAGGAGAAAAGGGGGATTTGGCTGGCATCCTAAAGGGCTGGTTTCACTCCACAGGTGCTGGGCTCCCTTGGCAGAGTAGACAGCAAAGAGCCCTGCAAATGCCTCTTCCCAACCGCAGATCTTCCCTGGCTTTGGAGTGAAAGCTTGTGTTTTGCCAACACACTGGGACCCCTGCGTCCCTCCGCCCGCCCGCCTGTTTATCCTCAGGCTGCCAGCTTAACAGGATGGTTCATTTATTTATTTTATTGGTCTTTCTTTCTTTTCTCCTCCTTCTATCCCTCTCTTTTTTCCCCTTTGTCTTCTTTTTTTTTTTTT